>PVKU01004182.1:0-154321 GCA_004027475.1 Anoura caudifer
TGCAGCCCCTGCCCCAGCCCCAGCCCCAGCTGCAGCCCCTGCCTCTGCCCCAGCTGCAGCTCCTTCTCCACCTGTAGCCCCAGTCACAGCTGCAACCCCAGCTCTAGCCCCAGCTACATCCCCAGCCCTAGTCCCAGCCCCAGCCCCAGCCACAACCCCTGCTCCCACTAGTAAGTCAATGCCTGCATGTCAGGAGCCTAGTGTGGCTAGCTGCAAGGGCAACCAGGAGGGGCAGATCTCAACTAGCTGGGGAAACCTTATTTCAATGGTTCTTAGGAGTCACCCCTTCCCCAGGCAAGAGAAGCCTCAAGGGACAGCCCAAAGGGCAGCTCTGGAGAGCTCTAGAGAGCCCAGCACTCCCACAGCCTTGGAGAACACGGAGTCTATTTCTCCCTCTGAAAGGGCCACTCCGGGTCTCAAGGACAGGCAGGACTCCCCAGCTGTGATGGTCACAGGGGCAGGCACAGGGGGCCTGGCTGAGGCTGGATGTCAGCCACAGCAGAGAAGCTCCGAGACGAACGAGGCTGCGGTGCCCAGGGCCCCATCACAGCTGCCTGAGAAGATGAAACCTGGGCCTGCACCTTCCCCCACTGCCAAAGGAGACCCACAGCCTGTCCCTGGGCCACGGAAACGCAGCATGTGTGAAATAGAACTGGCAGAGAGCTCCGAGCAGAAGGTCAGCCAGGCGGCCCCAGGACAGGTGCCAGGAGAGAGGCCTAGCCCTGTAAGCAGCAGGGGTGTCCTCACAGAGAAACAGAAAGAGGCCCACAAGCTCATGGTGTTTCTGCAGAAGCCTGGGAGCTGGGGAGTGGTGGAGGGGCCCCGGAAGCCCAGCTCCCTGGCCCAGGAGGCTGCCTTGGCAGCAGCTCTGCAGCGGCGGCTGGACCTGGGCAGCTGCCTCGATGTACTAGCTTTTGCCCAGCGGCACGGGAAGACCAGCCTGGCCCAAGAGACCTACGCCTTGATGAGTGACAATCTGCTGCACGTGCTGGGGGATCCGAACCTCTACCGGCAGCTGAGTGGGACTGACCGAGAGCGTATCCTGAACCTTCGGACTGGCAGGGGCCAGACCGTGCTGGGGGTCCTTGTGCTGCCCAGCCTCTACCAGGTGAGCCGCTCAGGGCTCACAAGGGGCCCTCCCATGGACGAGGCTCCTGCTGTGGGTCCTGCGCCCCTACCTCCTCCATCGCACCTGCACATGTTCAACCCCCAGGAGAACACATGGCGGCTCCTGACCCAGGTGCCAGAGGAGGTCCCGCTGCGGGGCTGCGGTCTCTGCACCATGTACAACTACCTGTTCCTGGCGGGCGGCATCCGTGGCTCTGGCGCCAAGGCCGTCTGCTCCAACGAGGTCTTCTGCTACAACCCGCTGACCAACACCTGGAGCCGGGTGCGGCCCATGCAGCAGGCCCGGGCCCAGCTCAAACTGGTGGCCCTGGAGGGGCTGCTCTATGCCATTGGGGGCGAGTGCCTGTACAGCATGGAGTGCTACGACCCCCGCACAGACACTTGGACCTCGCGAGCACCCCTCCCTGCAGGCACCTTCCCTGTGGCACACGAGGCTGTGGCCTGCCGTGGTGACATCTACGTCACTGGGGGCCACCTCTTCTACCGCTTGCTCAGGTACAGCCCTGTGAAGGATGCGTGGGACGAGTGCCCCTACAGTGCCAGCCACAGGCGATCCAGCGACATGGTGGCGCTGGGGGGCTTCCTCTACCGCTTCGACCTGCTGCGCGGTGTGGGTGCTGCTGTGATGCGCTACAACACGGTGACGGGCTCCTGGAGCCGGGCTGCCCCCCTGCCCCTGCCAGACCCTGTCCCGCTCCGCTGCACCGTGCTGGGCAACACCATCTACTGTCTCAACCACCAGGTCACTGCCACCTTCACGGTCTCCGAGGGGACTGCCCAGTTCCAGGCCAAGGAGCTGCAGCCCTTTCCCCTGGGGAGTAGAGGGGTCCTCTGTCCATTCATCCTGACTCTGCCCCCTGCAGACCCGCTGCAGACTGCCCTCTGAACTACTTGGCACCAGGATGGCAGCTGCTGTCTCCAGGCAGACTGTGGTGGGGCTCTGAGGCCAGGGGGGGCACAGGGAGGCAGCTGCTCTTCGTTCTGGGACAACTCCCCTTTTCTGTCATAAGCCTCATGTTTCCCTTCCCCACTTCCCCTCCTGGGAGAGAGCCCAGGCTCCCTGAACCTGTGAGCTGGTCGCTGGGTGTCCCTACCACACCCGCGCCCTCCTGCCTGTATGAGTGAGTCCTGGCCCCAATGCCTCAACTCAATCACACAAACCCTCGAGACAGTGGGCTCCCATGGCCAGGTTCCCCTGTCATAGCACCAACCACACTGCCTGCATCCTCAAGGACCTGGACTTGGCCAGGCGAGGAGTCAGCAACTGCTCAGCCCAGGAAGTAGATGGCTTCCCTAGGGCTCAAAGCTAGGCAAGGGGCCCATGAGGGGCTGGGAAGAGGGAACAGGGGCAAAGAAGTCCCCCGGGAAAACACCCTTGCATCTGGGATTTTCTGCCTGTCCTGAGGCCTTAGGAAGCCTGGCACAGCCATCCCCAGAAATAACTCTTAGTTCTCCTTTGTCAGGTCAGTCTTTGAGGGCCCAGAACCCTTGTCTGTGACCCTGCTCTATTATCTGCAATGCCTACCCATTACCCCAGCCCAGGCATGGCCGGGACCCCTGGGTCTCATGCCCTTCTGCAGCCTTGTGGGGTCTCTCCCATATGCTCAGTCCCTCCACTTCCCACCCCACTTCCCACCAACCCTCTTCTTAAATAGGACCTGGGCTGCACCCTAGCTCTGCCTCTCATTAGCTGTGTGGACTTGGGCAAGATGCCTAACTTTGTGTTCTCACCTGTGATGTGGGGACAATGGACATGTCACTCATGAGAATTGTGAGAATATAGGTCACATATATGAGCACCTGGTGCAGCCCAAGATACATAACAATAATGTTCCCCTTGACCCACTTTGGAACCCTCCACAGAAAGGTAAATAAATCTGAACTTGGCTGCCCATCCCACCCTCTGACCTCTTTTGTCCTCAGCAGCCTTTTTTGCTTTTCTTTCTGTGCTTGGCACTAAATACGCTTAATTCACTGGCAGCATCGACATCTCACACTTCCTGTGTTTTGTTCGTGGTGGGGAGGGACAGACAGGAATCATCAGGTTGTGCTTGAAAATAAGTTTATAGAGAAACAAGTGCTGCGCACACAGCTGTGTATTTGGGTCGCTGTTTCTCCACCAGGCAGAGAAGGCTCCACCCCCCCAAGTGGCTCAGCACATAGGCAGACAGCGGCCTGGCAGCAGTGGGGTGAGGGCCTACTGTGTGCTCTTGGTCTCACCGAGCAGCTCTTGCCAGTTCTTCTCCATCTCTTCCTTGCAGTTGAGGAAGGCGTCCTCCAGCCGGCGCATGGCCTCTGCCAGTGTGGGGTTGGTGCGTATCACCACCATGTCATAGGCCATCCATGTGGCCTGCACTGCAACAACCAGACAGGCTCTGGTCAGGCCACAGGGTGGGGCTTTGGCTTTGGAGCACCCTGGGGGCCCATGCCTGGCTGAGTCACCCAATTATTCTATGGAGAGAAAGCTGGTCAGATACTTGTTACAGGGCTCACAAAACCCCCTATTAAAGCTCCTCCCTGCACAGAGCAGTAGCAAAGCTTCCCTCATCTCACACAAGCCTTACCTTCTGGGTGCATCAGGCCACGACACTACAAGCCTGGAGACCATTCTGCTAGAAAATGCTAGGAAAAATTAGAGCAAACACAGGTCCCTACCTATCCACAGTTCACAGCTAGTGGTGCAAGCAGGCCTCAAGGAGTGGTAACACCCACCAAGCTCAACTGCGTGCTCAGGTAGGGTGACTACTCTCTCCTACAAGGCCCTGAGCCTCAGGTGGTTGTGCTCAGTGGCCTGGGATGCCTGTCCACTTCCATCTGGGCACCTCCAGGCTCTCATTAAGGCCAGTCCAGAGCTCCTCCTTCTGGTAAGGCTTGCTGAATCCATGTTAGGTGTCCTTTGCTGCTCTCCACCGCACTGCCCAACTTTCTTGTCCTTTCCCTTTGAGGGCAAGTGGAGGGCAGCATCCCCTGGGCCTATAGGTAAACACGTGCTGCTTGTACTGAAACCCCATGTCCATACCCTTCCCTATGTGGCCCCCACCCCATTGCTGTGGCTCTACCTTCTAGAACTACAAAAAACAAAGGTCCTAGCCCTTCTGCACGACAGGGAGAAGTTGTCAGACAAGGTATGTACAATATCTCAACACAGAGAAGGCCAGCAATCCTTGAGCTTCGGGAAGCATGGCAGTCACCCTATGGAGCAGCTGGAGCTCAGATGGAGTCAGATTTTTCCTCCAGCTCAGCACTTGCCAGCTGAGTGACCTACAACAGTGACTCAGAATTGCTCCGGTTGGCTTTCCATCTGTAAAGGACAGAAGTGTCCTAATCTCGGCTCCCTGGAAGGATTAAAGGAATGATAGTAAACTGCCTAGTATATATCAGGTGCTCAAGAAAGAATAAACTCTTACTACAAAATAAGTAATTGAGATATGTAGGGCAAGGGTTAAGGTAGGTAAGAAATTACAACGCAGAGGAAAAAAATGGCTCACAGAAATGGATTTCACATAAACCTACAAAGCAGCTGGAATTCCAGCTCTGAGTTTCCTAAGGCCAAAGCACAAAAGAAAACATGCTTAGTTACAAAACTCAGCGGCCATAAAATAAAAAGAAGTCCATTGTGTAAGACACTTTTATCCTGAGAAAAAATTGTCCTATAGGTATATTGGTGAGAAGTGTAATGCAGCTGAAAACGCCCTTGATTATGGTGATTATGAGTCCTTAGCTTAAATACAAGGTGAAAGAGAGCTGGTAGCACAGCACTGAAGCATAGTTCAGAAAAGGCAGTTCAGTGAGACACCAAAACACTGCAGTAAGCACATAGCCCTCTTCTGATTGATCCAAGGAAAAATATTTAGAACACACAGAATAGGAAGGACTCATAATCACCAGACACCCTCCAGCCATATGCACCTCTTGAGCTTTTCCTTCCTTCATGACTTGTTGAATGCCTTCTTTGTGCAGCACTTCACTAGGGCAGCCCCTGAGACACAGCAGTAGGCAGGACAGACGTCCCCTACCCTCACGGAGTGTCCATGCCAGTTGCAGTGCTGGCATAGAGAGCATAGGGAAGAGACGTAAACATATCAGACAACTCCAAATGGTGAAAGGTGTTGCGAAGGAAATAAGCAGTATTTTGTTGACAGGGAGATGGGGTGGGAGGAGCCTTATTACAGACCAGGTGGTGAGGACAGGTCCCCTCCATGGATTTGTGGTAAGGCCCGCAGAGTGGCAAAGCCAAGGTCATCTGTGAAGGGGCCTGAACAGCAGATGTTCTGAGAGGCTAATCAGGGCTCACTCCGTACCCATTGCTAACCTGCTGGGTAGGACCAAGATCCTCACACAGAAATTAAGAAAAAATGGTTAAGATGTCACTGTGAACCATGAAGACTAAGAAGGGCTCCTGGTAGCTATCCGGGCTTTAAAAAAAAAAAAAAAAAAGCAGCCGAAACTGGCAATCATTTCCACCCAGAAGTCTCTTCCTTCAGGCCTCCCCGGAGGCAACGAGCTGCCGCCTACACTGCTTTTCGCAGGCCTTGCAGCCCTTAAATGGGAGTCCCCGGATCCTGTTCCAACCAATAGGGCTGAGGCTTTCCCCACCCAATGGGAACTGCACAGCTGTACCCAATTGGAGCAGCTGTGTTTTGACCAATCAGGGACCAGGGGTGGGGACTTCCGTCCAAAAAGTCAGCTACCTTGTGGCTTCTAGCAAGCACTTTCCACTGAAGAGAGACGGTTAGGTTTTCCTGGCTGGAGCTGGAGCTGATACGCGAAAATGACTCCTGAACCAGCAGCACCATGCTGTTTTCACACGTTTCCGGGGCGGTGCTGCAGCATGAGCTGCTCACAGCAGTGCTGTTTTCACAGCAATGCTGTATTACTGTGGAGCTGTTTGTTTGCACTAAATAAAGTTTCCTTTTCCACTGCACCCCAAATTGGCGATTGAATTGGTGACAGTGAGCACTGAGGGACAGCGCCTAGACACAAAATTTAGTAAAGGATGAGGATAAAGTGTTATCCTTTAGGAGATGTTCAGGAGATGGGAGAACTAACTAGTGATGCAGGGTGGATTTGCCTTGAGAGCCTGGAAAGTAGAAATGCATGACAGAGAGCACAGCGTATGAGACAAGAGCGCCAGCCAGATGACAGAGGATGATGACAAGCCCGGACGTCACAGTCCACAGGCTAATTTACATCATTGGAAAAAGAGACTAAGCAACACTTAAAAATGTTAATGATGAAGTTCTACCTCCCTTGGGGAGGTAGGTAATTACCTCAGGTCCCAGGTATTCTTACAGATGAGTTCTTACCAAATTTGAAAGAACAGTTAATGCTTATGTAATACAAGTAATTCCAGAAATTAGAAAAGGAGGGAAGACTGATAACCTTACTATATGGGCTGGTGTAACTTTTAAAGAAAAGTATTTTATAGAAGCATTTTATTTCTATTGTAGAACATTTGAGAGACAAACTAAAATAAAAACATAATTTTCTCTAATCTGTTTACTCTAAAACCAAAGACCATATGAAAAAAAATTATAGATTTCACATGAATATAGATGTGAAATCCTAACTATAACATGAGCTAATCAAATCTAACAGTGTTAAGATAATATGTTATGATTGAGCAGAGTTTGTAAAAGAAATTCAAGGATGGTTGAATATCAGAAAACCAATCACCATAATTAACCACAGTGATAAAAAGAAGGAAATCATAAGAATATCTCACTTAATGCAAAAGAGGCAATTAAAAACGTTTACCTCTTTTTAATTTTAAACAATCAAAGTCTAACAAATAAGGAATAGAAGGAGACATCTTTTACTTACCAAAGGCAATACACCAAAAACTTACAGTGAACATTATACATAACAGAGAAATTGTGGATACATTCCCTATAAATTAGTATCAAAAAAGAACACCTCTAATAATTTTCTGGTATTGGAGATGCTGGTAAATGGAATAGAAAAAAAGAAATAAATGGTGTAAGGATTGGAAGGTAAAAGAAAACAGTTTTTGTAAATTGTAAAAATGTACATGAAAGAATAAAGGTCTAATAACTAAGTCAATCTTAAAAAAAATAAAAGTTAAAGGTGGGGAACAAGCCCTATTAGATTATCAAGACAACTTATAAATCCCTATTTTGAAAATAGTATGGTAGAGACACATAAGCCAATGGAAGAAAGTAGTAAGCTCAGAGATAAATCTAAGGATATATGGAAATTTAGTACATGATGAAATAATACCAAAAATCAATGAAAAAGGATAGTGTACTCCAGCGGTATTAAAGTTATAAATATGAAGGATAAAATAACACTTATAGATCAAAATTTAGCACTCACATGTCTCTATCTCTCTGACACGAAAGGCAAACTGCTTAGCTTGGAACTGTAGACACTTCTCATCTTGCAGCCTCTTCTTTATTTGGCTACTACCTTGTGAACCCTGGGCTAATCCAGCTCCTTGACCACCCCAGGCTTCCCCTCACGGCCTTGACCACCTCTTCTGCTGGATGGCCCTCCTCTCCACCCCGACATGTCTACTCATCTGCCCAATCTCTACTCCTTTCCTGATGCTCTGTGTAGAGCTTCCCCTGCCTCCCCAAATAGCCTCTCCTGCCTCCCCTGCTCCCTTCCCAGTGCTTGGTATACTCTGTTAGCATTTGCCAGATTTTAATTTTATTTAATTTTAGTTTTAAAATTAACATGTTTTAATATTAATTTATATATTTAAATTATAATTAGTCATTTTGATGTCTGTTTCTGGCTTCCACCCACTTCTGTAATGAATGAGCATCTCTTCAACTTTATATTCCTAGAATAACACAGAGTAGATGCTCAGCAAATGCTGTTAAATAGAATATTTAATTAGATGGAAGGAATTATTTAGCTTATAGAGAAAATGAATCACAGAAGTTTTTTAAAGGGTAGTTTAAAAAAATATAAAAAATTTGCCCTGGCTGCTGTAGTTCAGTGGACTGAGCACCAACTTGTGAAGCAAAGGGCCAGGGGTTCAATTCCCAGTCAGGGCACATGCCTGGGTTGTGGGCCAGGTCCCCAGCAGGGGGTGCATGAGAGGCAACTACACACTGATGTTTCTCTTTCTTCCTCCCTTCGTCTCTCTAAAAATAAATACATAAAACCTCTGAAAAAATATAAAAAATTTTCGAGTACACTGGCAAAAATATTGCAAACATTTCTAGATAGAAATTTTCTGAAGCATGTCGAAATAAATGGAGATTATTTTCAAATTAATAATGTCTTTAAAAATATTTTTTCATTTGAATAGCGTTTGCATCCTTTCTAAAATTTGTTTTACATTATGATTTTCTCTAGCAAAACTTAAGCTCATAAGTTATAAGAATTACACATATTCTTATAATTTGTAAAGAACAAATTAAATTAGAATGGTATTACCGCCACTGCTGGTTACCACTTAGTGGAAACATGGAATACAATAGCAGGCTAATATTTTCCCAAAATGGAGAACTGTGTGCAACTCTACTGCGCGGCACACCCCTGAGCCGCGCCTCCCCACCACGCCTTACCCCTCTCTGCACTGGCGCCCTGGACTCCGTGCCTGTGACGGAGTCGCCGGAGAGCACGTCCACACTGCCCACGGGCGCTGTGCTTGCCGCGAGCCTGAGCTGCGGTCCACGCCGCGCCCAGGCGCCGTCTCTGCGCTCAACACGGGAGCAGCCCTGCCACAGAAGGAAGATGCAGCCACGCGAAGCCACGCAAAGCCACCGGAAAACAATTCAAGGCAGGGCTCAGCGCCCAGTGTCAAACTCTGGGCGCACCAGCGACACGGGGGCGGTCACGAGGCGCGTCGGGAAGAAAGGGGTGGGGGGAGAGCGGCCTACCGGAGATCTTCTCCATCTCCTCCAGGACCTTCTCCAAGTCCTTGTTCAGGTCCGACAGCATTCTCAGCATGTCGTCGTAGTTTCTCTCCCTGGGCTCGGAGGCAGCCATCTGGGCGGGGGTGCGCAGAAAGGAGCAGCAGTGACTCCCACCGACCGACCTTTCAGCTCCAGCTCCTCTGTCCCCACCCGGGAGGCCCACGCTGCCCCCCACCCCGAGGTCACCCGCGACCCCTCCTCTGGCTCCTGTCTTCCTCACCCAGGGGGTCACTGAAACTGACCAACTGTGTTCGTTCCCGGAACGAACATGTCATCCACCACCTGTGAGTCAGGAAGACCCCAGTGCTGGATCCTGCTCTGGCAAGGGGTCGGGGAGGAAACTGTGGTGAGGGGTGGAAGGTTGGGCACGAGGCGCTGGGCACAGCCAAGGTCAGGGCACACCAGGGTCCGGAACCCTCAGGAGGGGGGGCTGCCCTTGCTCACCTCCAGCTCTGCCAGCGCTCTGCCCACTCGCTCTGGACTCGGTCAGCTCCTCCGCCCTCTCAGGGCTGGGGCCTGAGGAAGCTCCTTTGAGAGAAGCCCCGCCCCTTTCTGTTACCAGACCCACCCCCAGAGCTGGCCTCTTGTCCTCATTGGCTGGTATTCTTGGAGCACGAAGGGTGGGGCTGTAAGCCTGTGGTTGTACCAACCCACACGTCAGGATGCGGGCCTCGAGGCCTCATTGGCTAGTCTCCAGCGGAAAAGGTGGAGCCATCCCAGACTGGTCCCTGGGCAGGAGACATTTTCATGGAGGCCAGAGACAGCACCACCTTCACTATTATCCTTCCCATGTGATGGTGGAGGGAGACTCACTTGGGCCGGTAAACGTGAAATACAGTGTACACATGATGTGCTGTAGAACTGTGTACCTGATACCTGCTTTATTAACCACTGTCACCCCAGTACATTCAATTTTTTAAAAAAGGTCCTGGAAGAAAAACAAGCCTGAGTGGGCCTTGGTGGAAGAGGGATGAGGCCGAGGGAGGGTGGAGCTGGGATGAGAGGGCACTTGTGTCTTGATGCTTGTGTTCCTCCTCTCATCTCTTTGAGGGTGTGGCCCTGTGCCCAGGGTCCTGCCTGCCTGCTGCGCCGTGGCGTCGCCGTGTCCAGGACAGCACTTGGCACAGAAGGTGCTAACAAACATTTGTTGAATGAATAGCTGGATGCCTGAGCATTTTTGGTCTTCATAACTACCACACGTTGCTGTCATTGTTGCATCTAAAGTCCTAACGGAGGAAGCCGAGGCTCAGGGAGATGAGGCAGGCAGGGGCCCAGGCACGTGCTGCTGGGAAGGGAAGCACTGCTTCCAGCCCAGGCCTGCCAGGTGCTGCTGGCCTCGGGGCAGTAGAAGCACAGATCGCCAAGCAAGGACAGGGAGAAAGCTCTTGGCCTTAGAGAGGGTGCACATACAGCTGTAGCCAGGAGGAAGCTGGACAAGCTGTCTTTGTTTAGAGAGGGATGGGCCCCTTAGAAGGGCAGTAAGCAGAGCAGTGGTGTAGGGAAGAGGCCTCCCTGGCTGCTGGAGAGAGGAGCCAGCTGTTGCTGTTGTTTGGATGAGTAACAATGGAGGAGTGGGCAGGGGAGGTGGTGGTCATGGAGGAGGGCAGTAAAACTTAATCGGGCTTGTGATGTGGCCAAGTGAGGGAGAAAGTAGGAATGGGTTGGAATGGGTTAGTGGCTGAAGTGTGACACCACCAGCTGAGATGGGGAAGAAGAGGAGAGGCTGGTTCAGAAAGTTGTTAACTTCATATTTAAACACCTTGTGTTTGACATCCCTGATGAATCTGGGACCCACTAAATTTTCTCAGGGATTCCGATCCTCAGTCCACTGACTGCAGAGCAGAAAAAACAGCTAGTGTTGAGCCAGACAATTCTGGGCACAGAGCCAATCCCTACCTATCTATTGAAGAGGCTGCTGCCTGGCCACACATCCTCCATCTTGGTTCTCAAGTTGTCCCTTCCCACCTGTGAATCACCCTGCATACGTCCACTTCCTCTGCCATTTGCTTGGACTGCCCAGAAAAACACGAGTCAGAAATAACTCTAGTGGGCAATTAAGTTTGCCAGGCTGAGGAAGGACACAGGACTCCAGACAGAAGGTTCCATGAAGGAACAAGTAAGGGATGGATGAGCCTACCAACTTCGATGAGTGTGGTTGGAGCTCAGGGTCTTTGGGGAGTGGCAGAGGAGACTGAGGGACCAGCTGGTCTGGAAAGTGAGGGGCCTGGAGGTGGGCTTCTCTAATATGCCGCAGGGCCCAGGCCCAGAAAGTTGGGCTCTCAAGGAGCCCACAGATGTCAGTCTGGTCTGTCCATGCCCATGTGCGTCAAACTGTTCACCAAATGTTTCCTTTATAACCTGGACACACAGCTAGACTACATTTCCCAGCCTGTCTTGCAGTGTGAGTCCAGGCCAGTGGGATGCGGATGGAAGTGCTCTGTGTCACCATCAGGCCAGGCCCATGAGGGCCTCCCATGAATGATTCTCTGTCTTCCCTCACGTACTGCTGGAGGCTGATGTCCGAGGCAACTTGGGAACTAGCTGAGAAAGTCAGAGGCTCTATCAGCATGACTTTTAACAATGGTCTGGAGCAGAGTCCGTCTCAGCCAAGTGAGCAGGAGTTAAACCTCTATTGAGATTTCAGGGTTTATTTTTTTATGACTGCTAGCCCTAACTAGTGCAGACCTGCAAACCCATGGGGAACAAAGGGCTTGTTTGGGTTCAGTGGGTTGTCACCAGAAGTTTATATGCTGGTTGTGCATGATAGTTTCTCTTATCTTAACCAAGGACAGATCAGATAACTTTGGCTGAATTTCAACATTAATCAAAAGCCAGTTGAGCCCTGGCTGGTGTGGCTCAGTGGATTGAGTGCGGGCCTATGAACCAAAGGGTCGCAGGTTCAATTCCCAGTCCGGATACATGCCTGGGTTGTGCGCTAGGTCCCCAGTAGGGGGCACACAAGAGGCAACCACACATTGATGTTTCTCTTTCTCCCTTCCCCTCTCTGAAAATAAATAAATAAATAAATAATCTTTAAAAGAAAAAAAAAGGCAGCTAATAAAAACTCTGCTCACTGCTCTCCCAGGGCTTGGTAAGCTGATGTGCCCAGAAGCCCCCCACACGGATACTTTCCCAGGGTAGGCTGTGCAGGCCCCCCAAGTAGCAGAAGTCTGTGAAGATGCTCTCAAACACCCAAGAAAGCAGATGTGGAATGTAACGTTTTGTGAGTAGATGTGCTTTTTTAAGCCTTTCAGAGAGACTCAAAAGAGGTTAAGTGCCTCTGCCCTGGGGTCCTTCCATGTGCTTTCCGGGTTTAACTACCTTTAAAGCAGTATCAGAAGCCTAGATCTCATTAGCTTTCATATTTTCAGGAATCTATGAATATTTCTTATATACACATCAAAGTCAACACTTAAAAATTTCATTTAGTAACCCTGTCACCCAGAGTAAAAAATGTGGCTCATCTTCGCTGCCTTCCTGTCAGGTGTGTTGGACCTCCCTCCCTTGGACATTCTCAGTGTCCTGATTCTCAGTTTCTTAGTTTAAGTCCCATCACTGCTCCCAACTCTGCCACCACCATGAGCAGTGTCCTCTGGCAGGTCTCCGTCCTCCCTGTCCTTGCTGCACCCTACTTCCTTCTAATACCCCCAGATTAGCCAGAGAGATCTTGTTCAAATTTAGAACAGATTGTCACTTCTGCTCAAACCTTAGCATCTTGCCCCATCACTCAGAGAAGTCGGAGTCCACCCACAGGCCCCTGACTGCCCACTCCACCTGCCCCCCACCTGCTCTTCCCCTTCCCAACCCCACACTGGCCACAGGCCTCCAGTCTGTCCCTCATTGCAGCAGGTACCACCTGCCTGGAAGCTCTGGCTCTGGCTGTCACCTACAGAGTGCCAAGGTCCAGAGTTGCTCAAGTATGCAGCACTGGTAATGGAGTGCCTACTTGCACTCTCCATGACAATTATTTTTTGCTTACTTTTAGTGTTATTTTAGTAGAGAAGCTGACCTGAGGGAAGCAGCACATGTTGCTCCAGACTACCCTGTGTGCCCTTCATGGACATGACCACCCGACATCAGCCTCAGGTCCAGCTGCAGCACTCAGGGAGGTCGAGGCCCTGCAGGGCTGTGCTTGTATGCAGAGAGCTGCAAAGGGTGCACAGATGTGCAGAGGAGGCAGGTGGCCCCACTCTCCAGCAGACAAACACAAGTGACCCTAGAGGGCAGGTGAAGGTTCTGGAGCAAGAATTTATTCCAAATGCACATAGTGGGTATGCAGAGTGACCTGAGCAGAGACACATTTTAAAGAGGGTCACAGCCTCTCCTCTCCCAGCCCCAGCCCCAGCATTGCCACCTCTCTGGCCTGAGCTGGGGCAGGGGTGAGGGATCTCCCAGTTCCTAGACAAAACATGGGAATCTAAGGGCTAAGAGAGAATTACGCAGCCTTATGTTTATTAGTATCTAGCAAGAAAAAAAGTCAAAATTCCCTCCCAGCTCCAACCCCACCTCCACCAGGTGGGCCTCAGGGAGCAGTGTTGGCCCGGGGAGCACCTGCTGCCAGTGCTGTCCTTGGAACCTGGGCACCTGTGCATGGCCACCCTGGTGCCTGTGAGCTGATCACAGGCCCATTCCAGCCCTCAGCTGTCAGCCTTGAGAACTTGGAAAAGGGCAGCGATGTCCAGCAGAGCTTGACGGATGTGGTTCCCAAAGCGCTGGGCATTCTGTGGAAGCCAAAAGCTCAGGCCAACCTCCAGGTGAGCCCCTGTCCCTCGGTCCCCCCAAACAAGGACCCTTCCCTAGCCAAACAGGGCCCAGCTGGTGCCCCCTCCTCAGGTCTGAGCAGGAGCAGGGGACTCACCGTCTCTGAGCTGGAGAATTTGCTGGAGATGTGGAAGAAGATGGTGTTCTCGCCTGCGATCATGTAGGAGACCCCATAGCCATCATCTGCCACCTGAGAGCAGCATGAGGTGGGGAGCAGAGGTAAACCGAACCCCGAAGATCCAAAGCCAAGATGATGCTCCAAGAGATTCCCAGGAAGGGCTCCACCCCCAGGAAACAGTGTGAAAACCATACAACTCTGTCCTTCCCGCATTCACCAGGGATCTAGGGTCTCAGGCTCCCCTTGAGGAGCCTCATCCCAGGGGTGTGTCTAAAACCCTGATGAATAAGGCCACATGAGTGTCCTGGGGGACAGTTGCACACTCTCCCCCAGAGTTGGCAGAGGGGACACCAGCCCTGAGCAACGTCATGCTCAGCAGAGGTGCTGGTACAGGTGGGGTCCCATGCAGGGCAGGTCCAAGGCTGTACTCTAGCCTCTGGTCTGACCTCCTTGAGGCCCTGCTCTATCCACTGAACTACACCCTACCCCCGCCCCCACCCCGTTCCTGTCCTATGCACACGTTCCCCTTCAAGGGCACTTACGGGGCCAAAGCCACCACCACCAGCCAGGTGATTGGGGTACTTGTTTGGGTCAAACATGCGGATCTGGAATTGAGCAGTCTGGCTGGTAGAGAGGCGCCAGGGCTCTGACAGCACCTGCAAAAGGGACACTGCAGCGGTCAGACACCACGCGCTCGGTGCACACCTGCTGACAGGTGGTGCCTGAGCACCTGCAAGAGCCAGCTGTTGTCCTGGCTGAGGATGCAGGAGGAACGCAGTGCAGGGCCTTGCTGACTGCTGCCCTTGGTGCCCCCCCCCGATCTGTTCTCACCATCATGGCATCTGCACAACCCCTCAATCATGTGTGGAGGCCAGATGGCCAGCTGCCCCTCTGGCTTCCTCTCCTCTATCCTCTTTCTCCATGGGCTCCACCCCCCCTCTGCTCCTGCTGTCTCATCCAAGAGCATGCTGCCTGCCTGATCCCCCCCCACCTCTCCACTTTTCTCAGGAGCGCCACCGCCACCTGCCATGTCACACGTTTGCCCACCTGCCCTGCTCACAGGAACACCAACTCTGCTCTGAGAGCCAGGATGATGAGCCCAGGCGGAGTGTGGACGGAGCACCTGCCCCAGCCCTCTGGTCAGACAGAAACAGGCCGAGACCCAAGAGATGAGGTCATGGGGAAAGAGGACACAGCCACCCACAACACTGACCTCTGCCAGGAAAGGGGAGCTGAGCCCCAGGTACTTGGAGACCACGTAGAGGCAGAAGAGGTGCCTGTCAATGCCGGCACCCGTCATGGCCAGGCGGTACATGCTCTGGTGCTTCTCGGAGGCTTTCCGGAAGAGTTTCTGAAGGTCTGCTCTCTGGGGGGCAGGAGTGGGGCAGTGAGGAGCACCCCAACCCCCAAGGGGGCAAGAGTGGAGGGCCACCTCATCGTGTGGCCATGGGGAGCTCACCGTGTGGGACCCCTGCACCATGGCCTGGACGAAGGCTGTGGACTCGCTGGTGCAGGAACGTACGGTCTCGGTCCGTCCTTCCCGGAAGAGTCTTGTCATCGAGGCTTCATAGGTCAAGCAGAACTTGCCCCTGTCCTGGGGAACACAGATGGGTGAACTTGGCAGGTGGACACCAGTGTCGCCCTGCACCCGCAGCACCCTGCAAGGCTCCTACCCGGAAGTACGCTAGCTGCAGAGCAATCTGCACAAAAGCGTCAGGGCTGGTCCGGCACTTCTTGATGAGGCCTTTACCAAAGGCCAAGAACTGGAAGCAGTACAGCTCCACGTCGTCTGCCAGCGCCTTGGCTACCTGGTAGGAGCTCTCGATGGCCGCCTGGCACTGTGGAGACACGGGAAGGGCCCGGGGGCTGGGCTGGGATGTCTCAGGGCCTGGACAACTCCAGTGGGGGAGGCACTGACGCCTGCCCCAGGGACAGATGCCCCCCTCACAGTGTCTCTACCCACCACCTTGCCCACAAGTCCTCTCACCCTGGGGCCACACCCCTGTGGGCGGGGCTGACCAGAGGGGAGGAGGCAGCAGGGTATCCAGGTACTTATCACTTTCCCAGACTATCACTGCCCCTTCCCTGCCTGCGCACCCTCTCAGGAATGTCCCACTGCAGCCGCTGAGGAGGTGGCAGCATGGGGTTCGGTTCGCCCAGGCAATGCCCCGTCTCTGTGTAGCCCAGGTGGAAGATGTCCGTGCCCAGGACAAACTGCAGGGAGAAGGCCAGGTTGAGAGGGCGTCCTCGTCCCCTGCCCTGTCCCCTGCAGCCTGCCCGCAGGACTCCTTTGGCCCGGTTACCTCCCAGAGGTGCCCTATGATAGGGGCGTCTGCCCATGAGTGCTCTGTGTTGAGGCCCAACTGGCCATTCTTGAAGGAGATGAGGGTGAAGGACTTGTCAAACCACCTGCCGGGGCAGGAGAGAGCAATGAGGGAAAAGGGCTGAGGAGCCAGGCAGGGCAGCGCCGGCTCCTGCAGGGTGGCACGGTACCTGTTGTAGCAGTTGCCATGCAGCAGGGCCTTGCCCAAGAGGCTGAGGCTGGCCTCGTTCCCAGGGTCGTAGCCATGAGACTCCTCGTCCAGGGCCACGAAGAAAGCAGCGCGCTCAATGGCATCAAGAGAAGCTCTGTTCTTGCCGGAGCTGAAGAAGGTCTGGCGTGCCTGTGCCCACTCCGCTCTGGGGTGTGAGGGCAGGGTGAGTACAGGCTACCTGGCCGCAGATGAGGGGACCGCCCTGGGCCTTGCAGGGCCTGCAGCTGGGGCAGGTGGAGTCCCTGCCTTCTGCACACTTCAGTTAGAGGTGATGGCAGCCACTCCAATGCCATTGCCACCAGTGCCCCTCACTGCCACAGGGCCCAGTCAGGACGGAGGACACTGTGTTGGGGATGCCCCTCCCCCAGGGGCCCAAACCTCAGCCAGGACGGCCCTGCTTGCACGGGTACCTTCCGCCTGCAGTGAGGGCTGCCAGCTTTTCCTCCCCTGGCTGGGCTGGGGATGGGTCGTCCAGGATCCTCTGGAACTGCAGCTCCAGCTCCCGGGGCTGCAGCAGGCGGGAGCCATCGTAGAGCCACACCTTGAAGAAGCGGCCCTTGTGGTAGACAGCCACGTGCCTGCTTTCCGCGAGATGCTGCAGCACATCTGTGACAGAGGCCAGCAAGCGGGCTGAGGCAGGAGGGCAGAGGGCAGGGGGTACCTCCCTTCTTGATGCCGCCCTGGCCTGGGCACCCCAGCCACAGGATCACCGGGTGACTCCCATGACCCCTGCTCAGCCAGGCCTCCGCCTGGGCTTCCTTCCTGGGGCGGAGTTGCCCGCAGGGAGCTTCCGTACCTCTTGGTTATGCCAACGACAGTCCCAGGAGGCATTTCATAAAGGAGCAAACCAGAACTCGAGGAAAGGACACAGACTACCTATGTCAGAAACGCAGGCTGCTGCTCTGTCCCTGCCCACCCCCTGGTGAGCCTGCCCTCCTCTAGGAGGGGCAGCCACACTCCCTCCTGCAGGTGCTCCTTACTCAGGGGACACCAGCCTACACGGCAGCTGCTGCAGTGGGGACTCAGGGTCCCAGCACCAGCACCATGCCTGATCACAGCAAGTGTCTAGTGTTGGTCAGAAGCTGCCTATCAGACTGTTATGCACCCCGAGACAGCGAGGACACTAAGTGATGAACAGGCAGCAGGCACCTGGCCATGATGGGCCCACGGCTGGGAGCGAAAGAACTCTGTCCCATCAGCCCCACCCCAGGTGCTGCAGCTGTACCTGTCTCCTTGCCCGGGATTCGAGTGGTGTTGAACATCCTCTCCATCTGGTAGGAGCACATGGGCACGATGCCCAGAGCCATCACCTGGGAGGGAGGCATGGCAGGGCTCAGATGGGACCACCTCTCCCTTCAGCCCTCAACCTAGCGCCACTCACAGGCTTGATGTCCTCCCGGTCCAGTTTGCGGCGGTAGGTGATCATGGCATGCACAGCATTTCCCAAGCGAGCAGCCTGCACGTCCGTGTTCCTGATGAGCACAAAGTCCTACGAGACAGAGCCGAGGCCGCAAGGCAGCTGTGACAGGTGCACAGTGTCACCTGGTCTCCCTGCTCATGGCCTGAGGGGTCTTGTCCCTTGTCTCCTGTCCACCCTGCACTGTCAGGTAGGCTGCCAAAGATGAAATGCCCAACTGACCACGTCCCTCCTCGGCCCCAGCTCTGATTTCAACTGCTTTTCATAACCTATTTGGTCATGTTTCATTAATTTTGCTTTGAGAAAGGGGTTCCGACCACTAGAAAAACTGCTTAAAATCTCAGGTACAGACGAGTTGTGTGTGTTTCTGGGAGGACAGGCTTGGGGAGGAAGGGGATCTAGCCTGCAACTCAGGGTGCTCTCTGGACAGTGGAAGAGCACTGTGCACGCTGTGCAACCCATGGCTGGGGTGGGGGAGTGCCAGGCATGCAGCGGAAGGAGACAGTGGTCTCCCGGGTGCTAAGAGAAGGAGCTCTGGATCCTTAGGGTGACACAAAGGAAGGCCTGTCTAAGGAAATTCCCTAGTGATGGCTTCAGGAAGGCTAAGGGCCCATGGCCAGGAGGCCTCTGAGGGAACTGAGGGAGGAAGTGGTGGCAAAGGGAGCCCCAGGGCCCCTGAGAGTGATGGAATCAGGCTGTGGGGCTGTTGGATTCTGGACCCTCAATATCCCTATCGCCCGTGCTGTTTCCTGACCATATTATCCCAGGACCTCCCCCACCCCCCTCCCTTGGGCCTCACTCCAGAGCACCCACTTGCCTGTGGAAAGCACCACCAGGGCTCTGGGCTATCTTCCAGGCCCTCTGCCCAGAGACCCACAGCTGGGAACAGAGCTGACGGCACAGTGCCACATTTGCTCTGCCTCTTACCGTGACGTAATAGTTGCTATTCACCATGATGGGCGTCCTGCCTCGAAGGTAGATGTACTCTTCCCACCAGTCACTCACCTGTGGAAGGGTGGGAGCTTAGGGCTGCGGCCAGGCGGCAGCCGGGACATGAAATGGGGGGGAGGGGAAGCCTGGGAGGGACTCACATAGTTAGTTGCCCACCATGACTTGAGTACCAGGTACTTCTGCAGCCTGGGGGCAGTCCTGTCCTGGAACTCCTTGGCCAGTGTCTCCATGCGGTGATACTGCTTGTCATCCAACAGGGGCCGCACGGATTCCAGGTACTATCCAGCCAGGTTCCCGTCAGCGTGGGGGCCAGACAATCTCCATCCCACCCCTGTGCTGCCCCCTGCCCCGCCGCCCTCAAATTCACTCTTCGAAGGGGAGGGTCCCTCACATTTGGATGAGTCCTGACTCCAGTCCACCCTGCCCACCAGGAGGCCTGACCCAGGCCCTCACCCGCTGGATTGTGGCCGGCACGCTGGGCACGGGAAGCTTGGGCAAGGACGTCTGGAAGCTGTACAGCATGGGCCGCCCACTGGACAGAAGGCGGACACACATCTAGGGGTGCAGAGCAGAGTGTCGGGCAGGGAAGCAGGGAGGAGAATGGAAACAAACTGGGGAGCACTGAGGAGCTGGGCCCCAAGTTCTCAGAACCAGGACACACCCATGCACCAGGCACCAGTGCCCCCTGCCTGTCCCCTCAAGCTCAGGACCCTCAGTGAGGTCCTGGGGTCTCAAACCGGATCCCTCCACCAGCTTCTGCTCACAGCCCAGGCTTTGGTGAAGCGGCTGGTCTGGCCGTGCATCTCAAACATCCAGCCGTGGTAGGAAAGCAGCAGCTTCAGGGTTTGGCGGAAGAAGAAGATGCCCGTCACCCAGACCCCCGTAGAGAAGACAGCCATGCTGACCAGTGCCCGTGTCTGGGGCGTTTGGTAGTGGCCGTATCTGTCAGAGAAGGGGAGAGGACAGCAGGTGTCCACCGGAGCAGCCTCGGGGAAATTCTGACCCTGAACTCTCCATGGTGGTGAGCCATCTTAGTGGAGGCACTGAAGGAGAAGAATCTCCCTGGGCACCTTCACAACTAGGTGGACCACACACACATATAGATGTGGGACTAGATGATGGTGGCCCAGGGTCGGGGGGCTGCCCCACGACCTCTAATGGCTATTGTCCTGTGTCTGTCCAGCTCAGGAACCCTGGCCTTGGAGCCCACCCAACCTCTTTTGCAGCCTCGTTCCTCACCCCTGAGGGAGGTGTCTCTGGATGTAACAGACCAGTCCCTTGGAAATGTCCAAGTTACAGTAGGAAGAACCCACTGTTGTCATGACGACGACCAGCCAGCTGGTAGGGCTACCAGGATACACACCCCTGAGGATGCCGTTCTGTGGGGCAGAAACAGGGCAAGGGAGCATGTGTCAGGTCCTGGCTTTTGCCTGAAAGGCTTTCTCCTTTGCTCCCCTGCTGTGTCCTTGCTCCTTGTCTTCCCCTCCTCCTCAGTCCCACACCTGCAGCACCCCACTGCTCAGGACCCACTGCCACTTCTTGCACACCTGTCTCCCCTCCACCACCTCTCTGGCTTCTGCACCACTACAGCCTATTCCCCAGCAGAACTGCCAGCCTAGGTGGAGGTGGAGCACCTCGACAATGGAGCAGCTCATGACACCTGGCCTCTGCCTCTAGAAGGCTCTATTCTGCTGTACCTGCTGGCAGGAAGAGGCCAGGAGAACCACCTGTGCCCACCTTGATGCGAATCAGGCGTTTCTTCCAGGAGTTGATCCCCGACAGATAGATGTGTTTCAGGGCCTCCCGACTGAGCCGAAAGTCAACCCCATCTGGGGTCACGGTGAACTGGAAGGCCACAGCCTGGTGCGCTTCCGCCATCCTGGTGGTTGGCCGGCACCTGGGAGGGGCGCGGAAGGGTGTTCTGGCTGGCTCGGGCCTACCCCACCCCCATCGAGGCCCTGCCTGCGGCCTGCCCCCGCCCCCTCCCTGTTAGCAGCTGCCCGGCCAGCGCCCCAGGCCCGCGGCCACCGAGACCCCAGCTCAGCCAACGGCTGCGAACCCTTGCGCCTGCCTTCAGGGCAGGACCCGCCACACCGGTGCAAGGCTCAGGTTGGGGGTGGGTTCAAGGCCTTGAAAACTTCAGGATCCCGGAGGGCAGTGAAGGGCGGCGTCGGGAGGTGCCCCAGGAAGCCTTGTTGTCTGGAGCGAGGCGCGTTCGGGTACCCCCAGCCCTGACCGCGTGGGGCCTCGTGGGCCCTCGCCCACGCACGGTGCTCTGAGCCCGGCAGGGCCGTGTTGTCCCCCACTTCACTCACAGCACAGCTCGGGCTCACTCCTGTCTGCGTATGGGGCCAGTCACTCTGGCCCGTGTCCCCACGTCCTTCAGGCTGGCCACCCCCGCCCCGCCCTCATCAGGAACCTGACACCAACTCCCAAATTTGGGCTGAGAAAACAGATATGGGGGGGCAATCAGACTCGACTCCCCTCCCCTCCACAGCGGAAGTCAGGGTGGGGGGGGGACCAGGCTTCCACGAGGTAAAGACTGCTCAAAGGTCTGGGAACCTGGGGTGGGGGTGGGGTAAAGGGTCTCACGTGAGGATGGTGGCATTAGAGCTAAAAATAGTTGAATGTAGGGAAAAGGTCATCTGTGTCAACTGTGCGGCTGGTTCCCTGATCTCCAGAATGCAGGGTTGGGCAGCCCCACCCAGCGCACTCTTTGAACCCTCATTGCTCCCCAGTCCCCTATGCAGTTCCTTGAGCATTTGTCATTTCCAAGCTGGATCCAGGAAGGGAAAAGGGGAGGGGCCTCCCTTTGGCAGGATGAACCCTTAACTTTCAAGCCCACACCACTGAAAGCCACGCGTTTCAGGAGGGGAAACAGGCTCAGAGCAGTGGTTACTCTGTCAATCTGAGTGAGTCCTCGGATGGTACTTTCTGCTGGACTGAGCAGGGCTAGGACAGGATGTGAAGGAAGAAGCTCGTTTATTGTTTCAAGGTGCACAGTCCAGGAGTTCCTGACCGTGGGGACCTGCTCGAACTGGGGGAGAGGTCAGCCACCTCAACCCGTCACCCAGGGGATTAGCCCAGTCCACAGGGCCTCCTGCTCTTGGCCCCTCCCTCCAAGGTCCTGCCCTGGAGGCTCTGGGAACATCCAAGGAGCCGGGGGTTGGAGAATCAGGATGGGGGGTGGAGGCTGGTCAGCTGCCCCTTCTGCTGGAAGTACAACTGGAACCGAGACTGGGCGTACTCCTGGGGAGGAGATCACCCCACATACTGGTGAGCAGGGCTGGGACGAGTGCCCTCAGACCCCCAGTGTGTCCACAGCATCCCAGGACTGCCCAGAGCTCCCAGAGGCCCAGAGGCCCTGTTGCCCCCCCTCCTCCACCTACCTCACCAGCTGGGTTACTCACCAGGTAACCGAATTCTATGGTGGACATGGATGCCTGCAGGGTGGACCAGAGACCCCAAAAGAAATGGGATGCCAGAGCGTACCTGAGGGTAGGGGAAGCCGGGGGATAGGGGTACATCTAGCCTTGCCTGCGACCTGGAACTCTAGCTTCTCCCCCACACCCTGTGCCCACTCCTCTGCCAGCCTCGACCGGACCCTTGTGCTTCCCACCCCCACTCAGCACTGGCACTGGTCTGCTTCTTCCCCCGCCCGACTCTACTCTGCTGCCCAGTGACCCTCACCGATTAGCCTCTACCAGCAAATCTTCTTCCAGTTTCTTCTGCTCTTCTTGGGAGATAGTCTCACCTTTCTTTACCTCTGCCAGATAATGGCGAATAAAATGGAGCTGGGACCAACAGACCAGAGTCAGGAAATGGGGAGAACGGAGCACTTCCCAGTGAGCACCCTCTCCCACTGTTCCATCCTGGCTCTGCCCTCCTCCCTGCTCACAGGCCTCCAGCCCCCATACCTGCTGTCCCCGGGTGGGGTAGTCTGCGGGTTGTGCTTTGTAGAAAGGCCACTCCTCGTGAGTGTAATCATAAACCCACTCACAAAAATGGTTCCCAATGTCAAAGCCCCTGGAGGAACAAGGTGGACACTCAGCCCCCAAGTCCCCTGGGTGGCTGGGAGGCAGAGATGGAGGCCTGGTCTGCTTCCCAGGGTGGGGGGCCATGGGCCTCACCTGTAGTTGTAGCTGCTGTACTCAAAGTCGACCAACATGATGCTGTCAGCGTTTTCTGGCTCTGAGAGCAACAAGATGTTCCCTGGGGGAATGCGGTGGGTTCTGGTCACCTAGGGTCCCCCGGTCCCTTCACCGTAGGCTGGAAGGCTCACATGACTTCTCCTACCTTCCTGGATGTCGTTGTGGCAGAAGACCACTGGTGACAGGGTAGAGTCCAACAACTTCCTGCAGGGGACAGGGGCATGTGTCTGAGTGACTAGAGGAGGGCCAGAGCCACCCTCGTGGGCCCTCAGCAAACGCTGGGGAGGATGCTGTGGGTTCCCAGCTGCACCTCCTGTGCTCTTGCACCCTTACCCATGCTGTCCTGCTGGCCCTCACCTGAGGTTGCCCATCTCCTCCTTGAGGCTGTACATTTCCAGCAGGTTCACCTGGGGGCGGCCAGTGGAGGGCAGGTCCAGGATCTGTTTTAGGTACCTGAGGTCCAAAGAATAGGATGCACACACACTGCGCTCCACTCTCCCTCTCCACCCCTGGGCCAGGCTGTCCCTGCTGTTCTGTCACTCTGGCAAACGTTTGGAAACCTGTTCTGTGAAAGGCAGTGCTAGACCCTGGGATGCCTGAGCCACTCAACCCACTGCTGCAGCCCAGAGGTACAGAGCCCTGCAGAGCCCCCGACTCACCTCTCCATGGTCCCAAACAGCCAGCGAGGCTCCTTAGTGAAGGGCATCTCCATGCCGTGGAACCGGGCCATCTTCGTGGCGATGGCTGCTGACAACACAGGCTCTCGAAGGTCTCTCGTTTTCAGTGGCCGGCTCTGCACCCAGGAACCTCTCAGGGTGGTGAATGGGCTGGGGCAGGAGCGGGGAGGGATGGGGTCGTGGGGAGAGGTCGGGGTCTTGGGTCAGGGAGTGAGGGCCGACACTGGGGATGCGGGAGAAGGGGCTGGGGAAGGAGGTGCCTCCTACTGGGATGTACTGTTCCAGTCGGCCCTCTGGAAAGACTCCGTAGAGCTGGGGCCCCAGGGACCGTTCCGCAAGGATAGCGAACATCACACTTTCCAGGACCAAGGAGTCCACGCCCTGAAGGAGGATGACAACAAGGGGCAGGAGTAGCGCACAAAGCAGCGAGGATGCGCAGAGGGTCTGCGTCCTGCTCCCGGCACCGCTGGGGTTCCTTCTATCGCCGGGAAGCTCCACAACGCAGGCTGCCGCATATAACGGGCACACCCCTCAGCCCCTGAGCCTCGGCGCCTCTCCTTGGCGGGGTTGTACCACCTGCCAGGCTTCGGTGGGAAGCCCTCATCACGTCCTCACCTGCAGGATGGCCCCATACAGCCGCAGCAGCACCTCCCGGGGCTCCTCGCCAACGCTGGGCAGATGGTCCGGCAGCGAGCAGCGGAAGAGCAGGTTGCTGAGGCCCCCGCTGCGGAGCACACCGGGGTCTCAGTCGGCCGCGGGTTCCCTGTCCCAGCCCGTCCTTCCCGTCCCGCACGTCGGAGGGGATGACCCCTGACCTCCCACCTCACGGGGTCAACCCTCAGCTCCTCCGGCCGGACTCCGCGCCAGGCACCGCCTAGGTACTCCCGGCACCACTGGTACGCTCGGCGCACGGCCTCACGCGACTCCGCCGAGCCGCGCCGCCGGTTCGGGATCGCGTCCGGGCACTTAGACTGCCGCAAGCTGTCCTTGGCCAGGCGGCCCCCGACAGTCCCGCCTCCGACCACATCAGTGCCTTCGGTCGCCATGCCTCGGGCTCACTAGGGCCCAACGCCCAACGCGCTCAGCCCACTTCGGGCGTGCTCTACTGCGCTCGGCTGTACTTCCGGCCCGCCTGCGCTACTCTGGTTGGACTCCGGTCTCTCCGGCTCTGTCCGGCTCTTTACGCGTCTCTCGGCCCTGTCCGTGACCCTGATCCCGAGCCCTTCCGAGGGCCGAAATCTGCGTGTCTCCGCTGTGCCCCGCCCCTGCTCGCGCGCCCTGTGGGCGGGGCCGCTGGAAAGACAGGAAGCGGCGTGCGCCAATCAGAAGCGACGTGAGCGTCAGGGCACCCTGCCAACGGCGGGTCGCGCTGGCCAGTCACGTGGGGGAGAGTATTGCGTCTCGGGAGCGCGCAGTCTAGTGCACACGAGGCGCAGCGGTGCGTTGCTCTAAGCGCAGGTGCGGCGGGGAAGCCGGGCGGTCTCTGGGTGCGGAGCTGACGTGGCCCTGCGGGCGGTGGCGGCCTCTCACTGGGGGGCAATCGGCAGGAAGAGAGCCATCGTGTGAGTGTGGCCCGTCTCGAACGTAGGTCACACTTGGGGGAGGCGGAGAGTGAGTGGTGCCTGGTAGATGCCATATAAACACTGGATGTGAATGAAACATTGGGACCCTTGGGACAACTCCAATGGCGCCAAGTGTCTTAAATTTCCAATCACCGCTGGGCCCCGTGTCAAAGAAAGTGCACCTCTGAGAGGAGGTTCTTGTATTACTTGAAACTACCCCTCTTGTCTCCAGATCTAGAATCAGGTACAAAATCAAACCCAGGAGGGAAAGGCTCGCACCTGTAGGAGACACCTAGGTCTGCGTCATGTCCCCTTGCCCCCTTGGGCCTTACCTGCTGTCCCCGGCTTCAGGGGCAGCCCCAGGGAGCGGTGACAGGCTTGTTGGACCGTGGGGTTTTGGGGCGGGGTGGGCGGTGAATAGATGGGCAGCTGACGAGTGGTTTGATTTGAATTATCAGAAAGAAATCAAGAGTTGGTGATCAGAAGGCGGAGGTCAGTTGCTACAGTGGAAAACCACGGTAAACCTCGCTCTGTTTGAGTCTGAGCCAGTCCTGAGACCTGGAGCTCACTGGTTAGAAGAGAGAAGGGTCTTACGACGTCGCCATAAGTATATTCAAAAATACTCCTCCTCAGTTCTTCCCCAAAGGGACCTAGAGCCACTTAAAGTAACTACTTAAAGTGATCTGCTTTGGAAAAGACTACCCAGACCTTTCAGAGGCAAGGAACAGGATCTGAGCCAACGTGGTGTGGGGTACCTGAAGCATCAGGAACCGCTGGTTCTGGGACAAGATGAAAAATGGAATCCTGGCACAAGCCCTGCGGGTGCTTCTCCGGCCCCAGTGCACTCTTGGGTGGGCGACTGTGCCTCACACAGGCTTAGCTGCACAGGGATCCCTAGCCTTTTGGTAAGAATCGTGCTAACAATAGCACAGGGGCAGCCCTTGGAACTCCCCACCGCACTCACCCCCTCCAGGACAGTGAATCAGAAGTGATGCTGCTTCCCTGGTGTGGGATTGCAGAGGTGGTGTCTCTCTGGTAGACAAAGTGGTGGTCCCCAGTACACCCCCTTCCATTCACCTGGACGACCCCTGCAAAATCCAGAGGGATTCAAGTGAATGAAAAAGATCAGTGCCAGCTGTAGAGACATGAATGAAGAAACAGCGGTTCATACAATGGAATATAATGCAACCTTTAAAAAGAATGAGGTAGATCTACAAACCCAGAAAGTATAGCCAGGGTATATTACTATCTTGAGAGAATGAGTTGTGGACTAGTATGTATATTGGGCAATTCTGTGTTTTATTAGAAAAAATTAAGTGTTCTTATATATGCATGCCTGAGTGTGTCTGTGTAAATACACAGGTATAAAGAAGAATGTAGTGGAAAAATCAGAGTACAATTCCTTTCCGTTTTTATTTTCTTAGAAATAACTGTATTTCCCACTTTTCAATCTCATTGTTAGAGAAATAAAAACAATCCAGAGTACCTGGCTAATTGGATATAATGCCTATTAGGTCATATATTCCTTATACTTTTCATGTAAGCTTTTAGTCTCTCACTCTTTAGATTGTGTTTGGAATCACTGAGAGTATTTGGGAGTCTGGAACTAACATGTTCATTGAGAAAGGTAGGGAAATGAATGTTCCAGGGACAGTTGGACAGATCACAACTTTGGGGAAAATTAAGGCAGAGATAGAGGGGTTAATATGTCACAATCCAAAGATGCATTCACTGATTCATTTAGTTCAGCAATTTTCAATTGATGTGCCACAAGAATTTTTAAAACATGCAATACCTGACTATTTAGTCAGGGGCACTGACCTCTTTTCCCTTAGATTGTCAAATAAAAAAATGACAACAGCCAACACAATAGCCATCTGGTGTGAATGAACCAAGATTAAACCTACTTTTTGGTCATATCAGTAAAAAATATATATTTTTTTGGTTTGCTACAAAATTTCAGTAATTAGTTTGTGTGTGCCATGAGATGAAAAAGGTTGAAAATCATGGATTTAATAAGCAATTTTTGATTTAGTATCTGTTGCACATATTAGTATGGCGAAAATTCTTCTCAATCTCAGTAGTAAAGAGTACATTTCCAGAAGCAGTTCACATTTATATGGGAAGGGTCAACAAACACATTTGTTGTCTTGTTTGTGGCTCTTTTAACTCTCCTGCTCTCTGTCACAGTATAGTCCACTGAGACTTTGATAATCCAGACATCCCGTAATGTGATGACATGCTAACTGGACATGGTGCAGAAGGAAGTGACCAGTGCTCTGTCCCTGGTAAGACAATTCTCATTAATGCACGTCAGATAAGCCCTCAGAGTTCTGGAGTCTGCCCTGGCTGGTGTGGCTCAGTGGATTGAGTGCTAGCCTGCGAACCGAAAGGTCTCCAGTTCGATTCCCAGTCAGGGCACATGCCTGGTTACAGTTGGGGCCTATGGTAGGCAACTGACTACACATCAATGTTTCTATCCCTTTCTCTCTCCCTTTCCCTCTTTCTAAAAATAAATCAATAAAATCTTAAAAAGAAGAAGTCCTGGAGTTGTCAGCAGTAAAGTCTTCAGGGGTGCAGTGCTGTGGGGCAAACCAGGTCGCCACCCGAAGATAAGGACAACTTACTGTGCCTTGCATCCCTGTCATGAAGAAGGGGGCATAGCTCTTGATGGACCTCTGGATTTTGGAATCAACATGTACCACACTTGGGGTGGGAATACTGTTGTGATCCATTTGCTGGATGACTTGGAAGCCTGCCAGTTTTGAATGGGGCCTAGAGCAAAGGGCTGTGTTGAAGGTGGAGATTGGGGGATGGGTTCCCCCACCACTTGGTGGAACCAGTGGGTTACAGTTGGGCTTGTTTGTGGTAGATAGGGAGCCTGAGTGGCAGCTTTGGCAGGACCCAACAGGAGGTTTCTGATGCACATTCCTAGGGGTCAGAAGCAAGACCACGCCTGGTGCAGTGCAGAGCTGCTCACCAGCTAAAAGCAGCTTCTGGCAGACTACTGGACCCAAGCAGAGACTAACTGCTTGATTACGGGACATCCAATGACCATGTGATTGAATCTGCCTGTTCTGCACTAGATACTGACCAACCACCAAGCCAATAGGTTAAGCAGGCTTGGTAGCAGTTCACTGCACGATGAAAAACAGTTGGACCCAAGCTTGTCCAGAGGGCCACTTAACAGGAAGGAATCCTAAGGTCTAGTTCACAGATGGGTTAGCTTGGTGTGTTAATATGAGTTGAAAATGAACCACTGCTGCACTGAAGTCCCCTTCAGGGTGGAGTGGCTCTACAAGACAGTAATGAGGGACATCCTCCAGGCAGAGCTTCAAGCAGTGCACCTGTCCACCTTGTAGGGCGGGAGTGTAGACAGAGTCGGGGTGGGCTAAGGAAGGAATGCACATGGCAGATGGATCATGACAGATGTCTTGCTGTTGGTCAGGGAACTGGGAAGAGCAAGAGGGAATATTGGAGATGAGAAGGGCTGGGGAGGAAGGACCTGTGGGGGTGCTCACAAGTGCCTGTGTCTCTGTGCCTCATTGTTGATGCCCACTGTAGAGGGTCACTCAACAGCAAAGCAGGTAGACAGACATCAGCCAGCTTCTGCCCTTGGTGCCCCGGTGCTTGTGCAGTGGGCCTTAGAGTGGAGTTGCAGGGTGGAGGGGTGCTGGGTATGCCCACCAAAACAGGCTTTATTATCAAGGCTGATGGAATGACCCCTGCTGCCGAATGTCTGGCCTGTTAGCAGCCAAGCTCAGTGCTGAGCTCCTGATGTGGTACCATCTCTAGACAACCTGGCGACCAGTAGTTCACAGCAGATCCTTTCCACCCAGGGATTGACACCTCTGGATGTAGGTTTGCCTCCCCTCTCCACAGTGTCTCAGAGGAGCATCACTCTGCAGGATCTTGGATAATGCATGCTATACCAACACAGGGTCATGTACGACATCACCTCATTTTATGGTGAAAGGGATGTGTGTGTGGGTTGCCACTGGATACAGTGCTTCTTTAACCTCCTATGTTGTCTACAGACAGCCAGTCTGATAGGAAGATAGAATGACCTCTTAGCTAATGTTCCAGCTCTCGGACAGTGTATGGCCACTGGTGCAGGGGCTGGAGGCCCTGGAGTGACCAGATGATGCATAAGCCCGTGCCTGGAGCTGCATACATGCTGTCTCAGGTGGCCCTTGTGGGGTCAGTGTCCGGAGGAAGACACAGGTCCACAGGATTAAGTAACTTGTTCATGTTCAGAAACTTGATGGCCAGGTGAAGATGGGTAACACAGTTTCTCAGGCCATAAGGCTGGTGACTTTCTCTCTGTGCTCTGGGGACATATGGAAGACTTCACAGATACAACGGGAGGTGGAGCCCCCCCCCCACTTCAGGACCTTTACATTCCTGGGGTTGAATTATCTGATAAAAGGAGGGGAGGGGGGAGGGTGAATCTGAGATGGGATTTAGGGGTGGAAGGCTTCAAGGCTGGTGCAATCCCAGGTGGAGGTGAATCCTGAGTCCTTTAGGGGAGAGATCACCAGACTCAAAAGAGCCAAAGGCCCAAAGTTAAGTGCCTGGCTGACCGGGGTGTTGGAGGGGTCATTTACGTGAACGTTCAAGTCACCAGCTTGCTGGCAAGACTCAGGATCACGAGAAAATCTGGGAAGTTGGGGTTACACTCTGAATTCTGGGAAGAGATCTAGAGTTCTGTGGGGATAGTAAGGGAGTGGTTAACATGCCTAGACTCCTCAGAAATTGGGAGTGTTCTTAGTGGTCCTAAAATTGGAAAGCCAGTGTGATGACAAGGACTTAATGACCCAGACCTGCTAGAGCCCATAAGCTCTGTCATTCATTCAGACATTTGCTGAGCACCTGCTCTGTGCCAGGCACTGCAGCTGATCATGGAGGTTCAAGGTAGGTAGCTCTTCATGCAGCTCTCAGTAATCTGGGGTGGGGACACACGGCTAAGTGCCATTCTTAGAAAAACACTGTAATCAGATGAAATACAGACTGTGTTGGGGGGCACAACACAGGGTGTGATCTGCCCTGGCTGTCCCCTCTGGGCTGGCATGGCGGCCACCAGAGAATGGGTGGTGTCACCCTTCCCAGCAGGCGAGGGCTCCTTCTGCCTTGGCATCCGGGCAGTCGCCACTCTAGTGGTGACCACCTCACCCTTCCCTGGGAAATACCTTTTCACAGAAATGATTTTGGCAAAGAAATGTCAGGGCTCGAGAACTCCATTGAGGGGGGAAAAAGGGAATTTTCGCAGTTTCACTCTTTTTGGATCCCCCACTTCCTGCTTTAGCTAAATCTCCAAAAAGGCTGCCCACCTTGTCTTTATCGCCGTCCTCCTGGCCTTGGTCGTCCTTCCCCTACCCCTACGCCAGCCGACCCGCCGGAGCCCAGCTCCTGAGCTGGACCGCAGACATCGCTGGTCTCACACGGCTCGTGTCCTGAATGGTGCCAGTCACAACTGCAGCTGGAGAACATTCTCCATTGGAACGGACACAGCCTCCCGGCTGCAGCTTCACCCAGTGCCCACCTGGACCTCTGTCCAGCCTGCGTGGTCCGCACTATGTCCCAACAGTCCAGTTTTAGCCCCAGGCACCATCCCGTTTGTGGTCCACTCCGAGTCCCACAGAGGTCTGCATCCTCAGCAGAGGTCCTTGTTCTTCTTACCCGGTCAGCACCCAAAGGCGGACAGCTCCCGCGGCCCCTGTCAGCACCCAGAGGCGGACAGCTCCTGAGGCTCGGGCGAGGCTCGCACCCCCAGCGCGGCCACGTCGCCTAGCACCAGGCCCGGGACCCCAGTTCCTCTGTTCTGGCTCCTTGAGACGTCGGTGCAGGTGCTGGGACCGCCGTTCCCCACGAGCCCCTGCCCCCAATCCCCAGTTCCCAGGGGTCTGCGAACCCAGACCGCTGCCTTCCTGCGACGGGCCCCGTGCAGGGTCCTCGTCGTGGGCCGCTCCCCGCCTGTCCCCGCGCGCAGACCGTCCTGGACTCGAAGCTGATCCCCCACCTCCGCCAATCCACTCCTCTCCTGCTCCCTGGAAACAAACCGCGCACCCGCTCCTTCCTGGACCAGGGCCTCTCGGCCCAACCAACGTCCCCCCTCCAATCGGCCTCCCGCCGCCACCCGCCCGCCCGCTGTCCCCTCCCCCGCCCCTCCCCCTCCGCTCCCGGATCTTCGCCCCTCCCCCTCCCCCTGCGGCGTCCGCTCCGGCTGCCGCGGTGTCCTGCGGGCGGTCGAGGTGTGTGGCGGGCGGGGTGTCGCAGGGCGTGTCACGAGGTGAGGGCGCGAGCACCGAGGGGACCCGGCGGCCGGCGCGCCCCGCCCCGCCGCGGCCGCTCCTGGGGAAGATGGCGGACCGCGCGCAGATGTTCGCCCTCTCCACCTTCCACTCGCTGTCGCCGCCCGGCTGCAGGTACACGGCGCGCCCGCCGGCCGCCCCTTCCGCGGCCCCACTCGGCTCCCTCCCAGCCCGCTCGCCCGCCCGCCCCCCGCCCTGGCCCCGGGCCCGGAGCCCCGGACTCTTGACCACCGGTCTCTCCGTTTCTGTCCTCCCTTCACCCCCCAACTCCAGCCCCAGCGAGCCCCCGCCTCCGCCTTATTTCCCGCCGGGGTCCAGTGCCGCACCCCACCCGGCCAGCTGACCCATCAAGGGTGGAGGTCCCCGGCCCAGGCCCTGCGGGCGGCCCGCTCTGTGTGCGGCCTGCCGCTCTGGCTTTGTGGGGCCTCCCTCGCTGGAGGCCTGGCGCCCTGGGGAAGGGGCTGTGGTGGGGAGAGGGCTGGACCTCTGCGTGTAGGCCTGCCCTGGGCTGGGGAGGGGAGACAAATTGGCAGACTGGGCCCCAGAAGGGCTGACCCCTCCCTCTCCTGCTGCTGCTGGAGCCTCGGCTCCCCTCCCCCGCTCGGCGCAGCCCGACTCCCCGGAGGCCCAAGCTGAGCTCCGGAGGGGCCTGGGGCAGGCAGGGGAGGTGAACGGGAAGGAGGGCTGAGCAGACCAGCGGCCCCTGCGAACTGGCCGGGGCTCAGGTGGTGGGGAACATCCCCTGGAGAACAGAGCTTGGGTCTCACACTGCCGGCAGGATGGGCATCTGGAAGGCCGGGGGCTGTGGAGACCCAGAGGCCTAGGAGCTGGATCCCCCTAGGGCCAGCCCCCACAGGCCCCTGGGGCTGCCGACTCTAACTGGAATCCTGTCCTTGCTGTCTGACCCGGTCTACTCCCCAGGCCTCCCCAGGACATCAGCCTGGAGGAGTTTGACGACGAAGACCTGTCTGAGATCACTGATGACTGCGGCCTGGGCCTCAGCTACGACTCGGACCACTGCGAGAAGGTGGGGGGGGGGGGGCACGGGGGCAACAAACCCTCTCAGGGAGGGCCTCAGGAGCTCAGCCTTGAAACCTGAGATGCTCTCCTTGCCCCCTCCCCTTGGCCTGGGGTCTTCCTAGAAATCAAACCTCTCTTTCTCTAACCTCCACCGAAGGTCTTCCCATCTTCCTCGCCTGACCCCCATCAGCAGGCCATCTTTGGGCAGCCAGGCTTGCCTTGGCTTCAGGCGCCCTGTGGGCTGAGAGCACTTCCCAATGGATATAACCCTTCCAGCTCACCTCGCCTCCTTCCCCTCCTTCTCGGCCCTGCCCCTACCTGCCTCCCCCTGCCCCATGTCCCCACCCCTGCAGTCCTTTCTCCCCTATCTCCTCTCTCCTGTTCTCCTGTCTCTCTGTTTCAGTTTTTGTTCTTTCAAGAACATTTCTGAGCTGCTGCCATGTGGCACGTGCCAGGGGCTCCCAGGGGCTTGAGAGACAGGACAGGTGTGCCCCTTGCCTTCAGGAGCTTGTAGCCCAGTGAGGGAGAAAGATGTGTCAGAGAGGTGGCTGTCTGAGTGTCAAGGACTGGGTTCCACCTGGAGGACCCCAGGTGCAGTGAGGGGGAAGGGAACCCAACCGAGACTCTCTGGTGGAAACAGCACACAAGCTGCCCTCAGGGAGGAGTAGCCAGAGCTGGCCTGATGAGGGCGTGGGCAGGAGGAACTGGAGGAGAGAAATTGCCCTGACAGAGTAACTGTGTCAGAGGCCCTGAGGCAGGTGCAAGCTAGGCAATCCTGGGTGCTGGCTGGGTCTTCCTTCCCGAATTCAGTTGACATTTACTGAGCATCTGCTGCGGGTAGGTCCTGCTCAGTGCAGACCATCGGCCCCGGTGGGGCTGGTGGCCCCGGCGGGGCTGGTGGCCCCGGCGGGGCTGGCAGCTTGGTGGGGCAGGCAGACCACACACTGCCCAGCTCCTATGTGCTGGGTTGAACTGCAGTGAAAGAGAGTGGAGCTGTCCAATGTGGGGGCTTTGGGGGTGAGATGAGGCCAGCAGTGGGAGATGGGGCTCTCACCAAGAACCAGAGTGACACTTATGTATCTGAAGCAAATAAAAAATAACAAAGCTGCGCTGCTGGGGAGCAGAGAGATCTGGAGGTTCCTCTCCCTTGACTTATAGCTTGCTGCTTTCCTCTTTTCCGACACCTGGGGCCCTGAGTCACTGTCACGCTCTCGCCCAGCTCTGCCCTGTCCCTCCTTCCTGCAGGACAGCCTCTCCCTGGGGCGTTCGGAGCAGCTGCACCCCATCTGCTCCTTCCAGGATGACTTCCAGGAGTTTGAGATGATTGATGACAATGAAGAGGAGGAGGAGGAAGAAGAGGAGGAGGATGAAGAGGAGGAAGAAGGGGAGGGCAAGGATCTGGGAAGCCCCTGCTCAGAAGCCCCTGCTCTGGAGCTGCTGAGCCCCTCCCCCTCCCTGGAGGAGCCCCACAAGCACCGCCCCACCACGCTCAGCCTGACCATGCTGGGTGCCCAGGTGAGGGCCCAGGTCTTTCATCCAGGACTCTGCTGCCCTTGGCAGCCCTGTGACTCCTGCCCTGAGAGCTGGAGCACCCCCACTTATCAACTCTTTCATTCCCGCCATAGGACTCCCTGAACAACAACGGAGGCTTTGCCCCACCACCTCCAGCTTCCTGGCAAGAGACAGAGCTGTGCTCACGCCCCCAGGAGCCCCTCCGAGGTGAGCAGGGCATTTGGGACCAGGAGGCAAGGGAGGGAGAGGGGACAGTGGTGGGCTGGCTGATGCATGCCCCCTCTCTGCAGAGCTGCCTGCACGACGCCTGCCCGCTGACACTTGTCCCCGCGGGGTGCAGTCACCCGTGGGTCCAGGTTGTGACTGCGAAGGGAACCAACCAGGGGATCCCCCAGCCCCCAGTGGAGCCTCGCCCACCTCAGATCCTGGCATCGAGGTTGACCTGGGGAGTGGCTCCAGCGCTGGCCTCGGGGGCCGGCTCAGCAGCCAGGAGCTGTCATCGCCGGGCTCCGACTCGGAGGACGCGGGGGCCGCGCGCCTGGGGCGCATGATCTCGTCCATCTCAGAGACGGAGCTGGAGCTGAGCAGCAGCAGCGGCCGCTCCTCGCACCTCACCAACTCTATCGAGGAGGCTTCGTCGCCTGCCTCGGAGCCCGAGCCCGAGCCCGAGCCCGCGTGTGAGCCCCCTCGCCGTCCAGCCTTCTTACCCGTGGGCCAGGATGACACCAACAGTGAGTATGAGTCCGGCTCAGAGTCAGAGCCGGACCTCAGCGAGGACGCCGACTCGCCCTGGCTGCTCAGCAACCTTGTGAGCCGCATGATCTCCGAGGGCTCCTCGCCCATCCTCTGCCCTGGCCAGTGCCTGTCTCCTGCACAGCGTCCTCCCGGCGAGGCCGCATCACCTGCTGGCGGGGCTCCCGAGGCTGTGGGCCGTGGTGGAGTGGAGCTGGTGGACATGGAGACGCTGTGCGGGCCGCCACCCCCTGCGCCTCTCGCGCCCCGACCTGGCCCCACGCAGCCCGGGCCTTGCCTCTTCCTCAGCAACCCGACGTGCGACACCATCACACCGCTGTGGGCCACCCCGGGCCGCGCCACCCGCCCCGGTAGCACCTGCTCCGCTGCCTGCTCAGAGGAGGAGGATGAGGATGAAGAGGATGAAGATGAGACGGAGGACAAGGTGGGGCCCCCTGGGGGCAGGGGCGGGGGCCCTGAAGCCCCACTGGATGCCTCGCTGGTGTACGATGCCGTCAAGTACACACTGGTGGTGGACGAGCACACGCAGCTGGAGCTGGTGAGCCTGCGGCGCTGCGCGGGCCTGGGCGAGGAGGACAGTGAGGACGACAGTGGTGGCGAGGCCAGCGAGGACGAGGCGGGAACCTCTCTGCTGGGTGTTGGTCAGGGCCCAGAGGGTGCCTCCCCAGACAGTCCCGACCTCACCTTCTCCAAGAAGTTCCTCAACGTCTTTGTCAACAGCACATCTCGGTCCTCCAGTGAGTGGGAGGTGGGGGAGGGGGTGCCCAGGGCAGCCCAAGGGCGTGGGGCTGGCTGGCTGGACTTTCCCCGGACCCCTGACATGCTGTGTAGGGGTGGGGAGGGCTGTCCCACCGCCCTCCCTGACACAAGGCCAGATGGTGAGGGAGGTGAACTTGGCCAGGCCCGGAAGTCCTTTCCTTCCCCCGTTCTGAGTGTCCGTCTCCTGCCTCTCAGGCACCGAGTCCTTTGGCCTCTTTTCCTGTCTGGTCAACGGGGAGGAGAGAGAGCAAACCCATCGGGCTGTCTTCAGGTACAGCCTCTGTCTCTGTCATGCTACGGACACGGGACACTGGTGGATGCAAGCCACCTGTTCCCTCTGCCTCATGACTCCCACCTCTGCCCTGACTGCAGATTTATCCCCCGCCATCCCGACGAGCTGGAGCTTGATGTGGACGACCCGGTGCTGGTGGAGGCCGAGGAGGATGACTTCTGGTTCCGGGGCTTCAACATGCGCACGGGGGAGCGGGGCGTCTTCCCTGCCTTCTACGCCCACGCTGTGCCCTGCCCTGCCAAGGAGCTGCTGGGTAAGGCCCCATCTCCAAGGTTCATCTAGTCCCCTCAAGCTCCCCTACCCCCTGACCTGGGTGCCTTGTGACCCCCAGGGAGCAAACGGAGTCCCTGCTGGGTAGACCGCTTCGATGTGCAGTTCCTGGGCTCCGTGGAGGTGCCCTGCCACCAGGGCAATGGGATCCTGTGCGCGGCCATGCAGAAGGTCAGTGCGGAGGGGGTCGCACGGCAGCCCGCAGGCGGCACAGTCCCCGAGGCTCCAGGCTTCCATGGAGGCTGAGAGGGGGCCTGGAGCCTTGGAGGCAGCCCCCACCCTGAGTCAGAGGCCCAGATTCTCTTGGCTGGTTTAGTGGGGCCTCTACCCTGCTTGAACCCATTCTCCTCCTCTTGTCTGAAAGTCAGGCTCTCACCCAGCCTTCTTGCCGGTTGTCTGCTCACTCATTCATGGACTAGGTGGGCATTTTGTGACCAGCAGCTCGTCTGCTGGTCCTGTGGTTCAGCAAGACAGCCTGTCCTTGAGACTCTACTGCCACCCCCGCCCCAGTCCAGGCCATGGGGATAGGTGGGGAAGGCAGGGGTGGTGGGGACCATGGTCCTGGCTGGAGGGACAGAAGGAAGACAAGGAAGGCTGAGTGCAGAGAGGTGACCAGCTGGTCCTGAGACTGAGGAATGGCTGGGACCCTGGTGCACATGCTCAAGAATCAATGCCGAGAACCTGCAGAGGAATCTGTGGTGGCCCGCTGGCGGGAGGTCCTCTGAGATCCTCTCCTTCTCCTATGTCCCCCCAGATCGCCACTGCCCGGAAACTGACCGTCCACCTGCGCCCCCCTGCCTCCTGTGACCTCGAGATTTCTCTCCGGGGCGTCAAGCTGAGTCTGAGCGGTGGACCTGAGGTGGGTGTGGGGGGCTGGGCCAGAGGGATGGCCTGCTGGGGTGGCAGGAGTGTCTGACTGGCCTCTCTATCCCCTCTGCCCAGTTTCAGCACTGCAGCCACTTCTTCCAGATGAAGAACATCTCGTTCTGTGGCTGTCACCCCCGCAACAGCTGGTGAGAGCCTTCCCTCTGCTGGTCCCCTAGCCCCGAGGGCTGCTCTTGGGCCCAGGAGACGCAGGTCAGGCAGGCTCCCTGCTGGTCCACGGTGCAGACAAATGGGCACACCGACCAGTGAGTGCTGCAAGCAGAGGGGGCAGGTAGACGTGTCTCTGGTGCCCCAGGGAGCAGACATGTGCAGAGGAGGGGCGCCTGGAATCCAGGAGGCAACTGAAGGCAAGTGGGTGACTGGTGGATCTTCTAGGAGGACTGCTGAGCCCAGGCTGCAGGTGAGGGGCAGTAGGGGTCTCGGAGAGTAGCCTGGTGACTTGTGCTTGACCCACTGGTGACTGGGCTGCAACGCAGCACAGTCAGGTGGACACGTTGGTTCTGGTTGCTGTGCAGAGTGGGCGCACCAGATGCAGGTCGGCTCGTTGCTGAGGTCATCCAGGTGCTGTGTCCTGGATGCCCTGGGGGATTGGTGATGAAGGGATGTAGCAGGTGACGTGGCATCTGGGTGATGGGCAGACAGTGACCACTTGCCCTGGGGGAGGGCCAACAGCCTGGAGCACAGTGCTTGCCTGCAGGTGCAGGAAGACTGAGTGGCCATGGGTCACCTGAGCCTGGAGTGTGAGAGAGAGACGTGGGGGGATGGTATCCATGCAGAGCAGGTGGATAACTGCAGCTATGAGGCGCACCAGGTAGCTTGGCAGAGCGAGGAGTGACAGGTGTGACTGCGGAGGGTTAGTGCTGGCATCGTTACCCATGGGTGTGGGGGCTATAGGCTTCCTGTCCAGCCAGCAGCTGTCCATTGGGTCCTCGTATGCTAGAGGAAGATGAGAGGAGGTAGTCAGAGGGACAGGGCCCCCCAGGGGCTCACGAGGACTTGATGGGCTGCTGGAGGAAGGACACAATGGCCCTGGGGCTGTGCTGGCGACAGATATTGAGGCCAGCATGTGCATCATTTGGACACTTCTGTGGTCACGAGAGCGAGGAGGGCTCTCTGCTACCTGGGGGCGGTGTCAGCCCTCGGCAGGTCAGAGCCAGCTTGCCAACCTGGGACAGAGACAGTGTGACAGGGCCCAGGGTCCGGATGCTGCTCTGAGGGGTGGGGAGCTCAGGCCAGACGTGCAGACGGGGGCCGAGGCTGGGACCAACCAGAGGGGCAAAGAGCACCCCTACATCTCAACAGAGGGAGCCTGGCTCCTGCACCCAGGTGGTGATCAGGAACAATTCCGAGAGAAGGGGGTCAGGCCGGTGGCTCCAGATCCAGATGTAGAGGCAGTGGGGGAGGGGAGACCTTACTGTTGATCACCCCAGAACTCAGCCCAGTCCCTGGCAGGGAGCACACACTTGCGAAGTCGTGTTAGGCAACCACTTGCTTCATTTCGAGGTTAGTGGCAGAGCAGATGGGTGCGGGCATATGTGCTTGGGTAAAGAAGCAGTGTGGCTGTGGAGACCACAGGCTGCCTCAGCCTGGCTGTTTGTCCTCGGATGGGTCTCCCAGCCCCTCTGCACCTGCTGTGAGGTTCTGTAAATGATCGACCTAAAGCGCTTAGCATGATGCCCAGCACCAGGTCAGCAGCACCGGAGTGTTGGCCAATGTGAACGAGGCTTCTGACCAGGGCCCTGGAGACGAGCCTGGAGTTGTTCATGGACAACACGAGCTCGTGTGTGGGCCATGATGCTGTCACGTGGGGCCTGCCTGGGGCACGGCAGACCCCAGCTCCCTCACTGTGGATCGGACTGGCCACAGTTTGGGGGGGCATTGAGTCTCATGCTGCAGGACTCCTTTGGACAGGGACTGTCACTGGTGCCCTGGGTGCAAAGAAAGGCAGAAGTGAGAGTCGGGACTGGGTGAGTGGCAGCCGAGTGCAAGGTTCTTCTTCAGGAGGAGGGTCTCACGGCTGCAGGGGCTGCTGTCCAGCACACCCACCCCCGTTAGAGCTCAGAAAGCAGCTGTGGGTTTATGGGACCCCAGGTGCGGCTAGGCAGGCTTAGGGTGTCCGAGTCGGCTGAGATTGCATGTCCGGAAGACAGGGTGTGGCTTTGCTGTGGGCTGTGCTCCAGGGCAGGCGCAGGGTGGAGGCCACAGTGCTGGCTCGAAGAAGAAAGAGGCAGCTGGACCCCTGATGTACAGAAGTTAACCTGGGTCACTACCTCCTCCGAGGTGCCTGTGCTGGGGCTGGACCCAAAAAGGCTCCTTTGAATCTTTAAGTCCTGTGACCCACACATTCCTGTGGTCCTTGCCCTCTGCCCGAGCCCTCTGTCCAGATCGCTGGGGGCCCTGAGGTATGGGGCCCCGCTCTGACACCCCCGCACTAACCCCCCTGCAGCTATTTCGGCTTCATCACCAAACACCCTCTGCTGAGCCGCTTTGCCTGCCACGTCTTTGTCTCCCAGGAGTCGATGAGGCCTGTGGCCCAGAGTGTGGGGTGAGTAGGGTCGGAGGGCAGGCCCAGCTGGGGAGATAGACCCAAAGGCAAGGTTTGGAGGACATGGGGACAGGGGAGTGGAGGTGCAGAGTTCAGACAAAGGTGAGAGGGAAGAGCAGATGAGAAGCAATAGGCGGTGGGAACTTGGGGCAAGCTTTGGAGGGGGTGGCAACCCCGGGCATGGGAAGGTGCAGGCACCTTGCCCAGATAGGGGGTTGGTGGAATGGGGCTTTGAGGCCTTGGTGGCCAGGACAGCTGAGGAGTGACTTCTGGGGGTCACAGGCAGACCCAGGCGGGGGGTGGGGTGGGCGGTGGCCTTGCGAGCAGGTGGCTGGCGCTGTCTCTGCAGCCGCGCCTTCCTGGAGTACTACCAGGAGCATCTGGAGTACGCCTGCCCCACAGAGGACATCTACCTGGAGTAGCCGCCACGCCCCCCGCTCCCAGCAACTGGGTCTGGCGTGTCTCGGAGACCACGCAGCTTTGGCAAGGACTGGATTGGGGGCATGTGGGACCTGCTGTCCAGAGAGTCTCGGGGACTCTCTCTGCTCTGCAGGGGCTGTGGGAGGGGGGGCCGTGCCCCTCCCCCCGCCTCCTCTGGTCTTCTCTCTGTGTGCCTCCCCCCTTGTGTCTGTCCCTGCCCTGTGCCTGCAAACTTGCCCTCTGCTCTTCACTCTGGGGTCAGGGCTGGGAGGGTGTGGAGGACAGAGGGGCTCTAGGCGACTGGTGACAGTGGGCTCCCAGGTGACCCTCCCACCCTCCCCGGTAATTTAAAAGGAATTTTAATTTTTATAGCTAATCTCAAGGGGTCACCCCATCCTTGACCACATGGACAAAGAAAGGGACCCCCACACCACCTCACATGGTGCTCGGGGGGAGCAGGGAGGGGTTCCCCAGAAGGGCCTTGGGGACATGAGGAGTAGTTCCTGAGCGTCAGCCCAAGCCCCAGACTTTGCTTGGACGGGGGTGCCCTGTGCCCCGTGCCCTGCCACACCAGCGTCCGCTTCGCCGCTGCAAACTCCCTACAGTCCAGCACCTCAATAAACTCTCTGCTTGGTGTGACCCTGTCTATTTCTGCGGGGGACACATAATGGGCTGGGGGCCGGGGTGCTGTCCACAACAGTGGGCACCACAATCCCTGGGCAGTGGACTCATGAGAGGCCCTACTGACATCATGCCAGGGGTCCTGGTGGTGCCGCACTGGGCCTCTAGGGAGTCTCCCTGATGCACCCACTGGGCGCCCGCATGTGAGTGTGGCTGGGTAGTGGCGGTGGCAGGGGAGCCGCACAGCTCAGGTCAGGGTGTGTGTGCCTCAGGACAGTGTGCTTAGACCTGAAAAATGGTATTTAAAAATTCCTGCACAGAGAACCAGAAGGAAGGAATTGACTGCCTTGCACTGTGCCCTTAGGTCCTTGTAGATCCCGCCTCCTGGAGAAAGGGTTTCCTTGTCTCTTGATGCCCCCCTCCCCACCCCAAACCCCCAGGGTGCTGAGGTCAGCATGGCTATCAGTGCCTTCCTGAGGGTGACCAGGACCCCTCCTCCAGCCCAAAACAGTACGAAGCTGGGTGCCAGGAGGTGAAGGTTATGAAGTGAGAGTGAGCAGAGACGCAAATTCGTTACAGGACAGTTAAAAGCTGTGCACACCTGTGCCCCCACAAAGGGCAGCCAACAGAAATGGGGTCACAGTGTCCAGGGTCAATAAATGACCTGGCCCTTTAGCCTGTGGACAGCCTCCAACAGGCCAGGAACCCAGTGGAAATGCAGCTTGTGGGCCATATCCCAGGCATGCAGCCCCACTGGACAAGACCACAGAGCGCATGGTCCATGAGGAAACCTTCCTGCCAGTTAAGATTGTGGAGAAGCCAGTGGCCCCTCTGCACCTGGGCCCAGGGCGTGGCCAGCAGACCTCCGGCTGCACCGCTTTGGGGACCTGCCACCCACCCACCTCTCCGCTCCCTCTGGGGGGATTCTCCCCGCCCTGCCCACTCTGCCTGTGTCCCTCTGAGAGCACCATGTGCCTAGCCATCCTGACCCACGTGGGGCTCCCAGCTCCTCCAACTTGTGCCCCCATTTTTCTGGGTTGTTCATTTTTTCCCCTCCCACCTAGTGCTTTAGGTCAGCTGTTGGACATGCTTGGGTGTCCTTTACCTGGGCCCTTCCCGCACCTGCCTGCTTTCCTGTCCAGCTGCTCCTCAGATCTCAAGCCCCCTCCTTGCTGTGCTGAGCTCCAGACCCCAGCCGGGCTCAGCCCCGGACCTCCTTCCCTCGCTGTGCGTTAACCCACAAACCCCAGCTGACCTGCAGGGCACCCCCGGCCAGCCTCTGGGCTGGTGCTTTGCCACGTTCGGTAAAGGCAATGGTGCTGAGGGCCCAAACCACCAGACACTGACACATGCGAGCCTTCTCTCCTGCTGCTCCTGTTCGGCTATGTCCTGGGTTGTATGTTTCTCCTGGGGTCACCCCACATGCCTCTGCTGTCACTGCCCTCACCTGATGCACAAATCTGCCCCTCCCCCAAACTCTGCCTCCATCAAACCATCTGGCCTTTCCTCCAGCCCCCTGCCTCCACCTGTGTCTGCACATCCACCTTCACCTACTACCAACATGGGTTTTTCAACAGAAACCTGAGCAGGCCACTCTCCCTCAAATCTGCAGTGGGTCCCAGCTGCGCCTCTGCCCAGCCTGTGCCTACCCCTCTACCCCCCACCCCATTTCTGCCCAGGGAATCTCTGCTCTTCCCAGGGGCATCTGGCACCTGGCCAGGCCACCTGCTGTCCTGGTCCCTGGAAGAGGGCAAGGCACTGCTCCTGCCTGCTCCCCTGCAGAGGCTGCTAAATGTGAGTCCAGGGCTTCCCAGTGGAGCCTTGCTATGTCTGGTGCACCTGCTGAGGCCTTGGGACCTTGGGGGACGAGCGATCAAGGCTCCTGGCCAGGACTTCAACTTCTAGAACCCTATCTCTAAATAAAAAGCTTTGTACATATTCTTGTTTAAAAATACGGACAGCATAAAAATAATTTAATCTGGACCAGCTGGAATAACTAAATTAAGGTATATTCACCTAATTGAAATATTGGGCAGATATAGAAAAGTGAGCTTGCTAACATTTAGCAAAAATCAGAAAAATGATAGTCTTGGCAATGGAGTCTCTATGAGCCTACAGACCAAGAAACAGGATCCGACATATTTGAGTGGCAAGAAACAGGAAATGGAATTACAGTGACGCCTTGCAACTTCTGATCACTTTGCAACACACAATAGGTCTGCAAGTACGATTAATAAGGTAAAACTAACCTGTGTGTGCTCTGGGTGTTCCCCAGACAGGGAACACACCTCGTTTCGGTTGTCAGGGGACATAGTTCAACAACGGACCCTGTAACGTGCATGGAAGCAAAGCGATCGGCTCCAGGAGAAAAACCCAGGAAGACCAGTGTGGTCGACCAGGGCAGCGGGAGGGGTGGGAGAAAACATGGCTGCTGGCCCGGGTCCTGGCCTGGTTGTGCAGCCCCTGCTCTGATGACCACATGAAGGCTGCTGTGGCTCCGGCTCCGTGTGCATTCCCAGGGGAGGGAGTGCAGGTGAAGGGGCAGGCAGCGGTTCTGCAGAGCCCCAGCGAGTGGGCGTGGCAACGAGGGAGGAAAGCCGTTCTCAGGCTGGGTGCCCTCAGGGAAGCCAAGTTCCTCCCTGAGCTGTCCGTCAGAAGGGTGGGAAGCGGGACCTTGGTCCACTAGGAGAAAAAGCTGCCCTCAGGGACCCCCTAGCCAGCTGCAGCTGAGTGCAGAAGACCCTCCCCGGCTACTGAGCCTTTGTGGCTGTGTAGTTGTGCTGTCCTCAAAAGAGGGACAGAGAACACAGCCCATGACCAGGGATCCTGGCAGAAAACCCTCCACCCACCCAGTGGAGGCCCGAGGTGCCCCCGTGGGGGAGTGGAGGGATGGGAAGTGAAGGCTCTCCATGAAGAGGGAATATGAAGGAACACTGCCTTGGTGCTGGGCAGGATGGGGCTCCCAGCTCCTTCCCCCACCTGGTTAGCAAGTGTGGCAGGATGGGATGTGTGCAGGGGTGAGGTATATGCGGGACAGGAGTTGATGGGCAACACAGGGACTCTCAAATGTGCCCCCACACATTGCCTAGGGCCAGTGATGCAGAGCTGGCATTAAAATCCAGCATGCAGCCTCTCTGACCTCCTGAGTCCTGCCCTGCAGCAGCACCCACCCAATCCAGCCACAGCTCCTACGCACCCACGAGCACCTGGGAGTTAAGTCCTCACACACGCAGAGCTTTGCAGAGCTCAAAGGGTTGCGCCCAAAGGGTGTCTCAGCCATCATTTCAGCTGATGATAAGACACCTTTGATTTTATTTCTTAAACTTTATTTATTTATTTTTAGAGAAGGGAAGGGAGGGAGAAAGAGAGGGAGAGAAACATCAATGTGTGGTTGCCTCTCATGCACCCCCTACTGGGGACCTGGCCCACAACCCAGGCATGTGCCCTGACTGGGAATCGAATCAGTGATGCTTTGCTTTGCAGGCCAGCACTCAATCCACTAAGCAATACCTGCAGGGGCCTTTGATTTTATTTCTTATTTCCTTTGTGCAAATGTGCAGCAGACGGAAGACAGCAGCCATCCCCTGGTACTCACCTGGCAGACTGGGGTATGGGGCCTGCCCTGTGCAGCTCCCACCCTGCAGGGTCTCGCCCACTGCCCCGAGGGCCGAATGCTCTGAGCCTGTGTCTGGACAGAGCGTGCCGCCCTGGGGAGCATGACCCAGCCACATTCCTCTGGGGTGCCCTGCATGGGGTTCACCTGGAGAGGAAGCTGCCAGCCCCTCAGTGTCTCAGCCCCTCCAGCTTCCAGGCCCTTGTTGGATGCCCAGTGAGGGACCAGACTGCTGAGCTCACGTAGGAGGTATCTCAGGGCAGGTGATTCGTCCAGTCAGAGGTGGCAGAGGAGGACACGTCCCCAGAGGGGGCAGGGTGGGAACAGGCAGACCCAGGGCTTTGCCTCAGTGTCTCTGGGAAACAAGCCCCTGCCCCTCCACTGCAGATGCTCGGCATCTGTCCCCTGGGCTGGTGGGGCCCGTGTCTGTGCCTGCCCCTCTCCAGCCCCTCGCCTCCAGCCCACGTTTGCTGGGATTGGGTTAGGATATAACATTCTTGTCCTTCTGCTGTCCCACCAGCCCGAGGAAACTGCCTCTGGGTAACTTAACTGGAAAGGAATTTATTGGGAGGGTGCTGGGCACTCCCAGAGTGGGAAAGAAGGCAAGACAAGGGCACTAAGAGACGGGGGGCTGCTTGGCCCTGAGGTGGGGGGCAAAAGGCCGGATACCCTTCCCTGATCTGTGGGTCCCCATGCCCTGAAGGTCACCTCTATCCCTCCAGTGGCAGGGGTCTGTAAGTTACCAACATGGGACTGGCTGCTCCCCGGGGACGGCAGGCTCTGGACACTCACATGCAATGTGGCTGCTTGTTCAAGAGATGATAAAGCATTCCCACTCTCGCTATGGAATCTGGGGCCCTGCCACCCCAAACTGCTCCCTCCTTCAGGACTCTGGTTGCTTGTCTACTCAGGTAACACCCCTCAACACTCTGCCCCTTTGGCCCCTTCTCCTGAGATGCCTGAGGAGAGGGGCTCCGCTCTCCCTCCTCCTGGGGGGGTCATGCCATGGGCCCCACAGCTGTGACCACCCTGCAGAGAGGTCCCCTCTGTTATTGCTGCTCCCACACCAGGCCTGGGGCAGGGAGGCGACAGGATTCATACGACATGGAAAGGCAGCGAGCGTCCAGAGTGCAAAACAAGGAGGCAAGAGCTATACTATTCCATGGAAACGTCCCCTTTTGCTCCCCCTTCTGGTCACTTGGGGAAGAGGCAAGCTGGGGAAGGAGCAAGTACAGGTGGCCTGGAGGGTGTTTTGGGTCCCTTCCTAACACACCTGGGGGGACTCACTGTACCAACACATTTGTCTGTCTGTTCCCACTCAGCCCCTCCGGCCTGGGGAGAGGGTGGCCTCAGGCTCCCAGGGCAGGGGGCTGATTTTCAAATCAACAGCAGAGAGCAGGAAAGGGAAGACCTGGGACAGCATGTGGGGTTGTGATAAGTGTGTATAAACATGTGTTCGCACATGTCTGTGCATGCATGTGCATGCGAGCGGCTGCACTAATGCAGCTGAAACAACAACACACATTTCTGCTCCCAAAAGCATCCCAGCCAAACCTGAGTGTGATGGGGAGGGGGACCTGTGCCCCAATGCAGCCCTGGGTGCCGATGTGGGTTTGAACACAGGGGTCAGAGTCTCAGAATCACAGCAGGAAGGGGGCCCCCACCTGGGTCAGTGACCCTCCCCCACCGAGGGTGAGACTCTCGTAGGACCAAGTCCTCCTCCCCTGTGGCATTTATCACCGTTAATGCTTCGTTTTCATTGAAGTGTAAGACATACACGGCATCATAAAGGACACAGGCCTTGAGTATGTAGCTCAACTGCTTTACACACTCACCTGCACCACCCAGTCAAGATGGGAGCATCAGACACACGCTGAGGTCCCAATGTCCTTCTCAGGCACCGTCCACACCCCACCCACAAACGCTGCAGGCCTCACTCCCTGGAGCCCCATGGCACCTGAGAGCCCAGCATATGCTCATGTTCTTTGTGGACAGTGGGCACCCCAGGGCAGGGATGGGCCGCCTCTGGTGACCGGTGCCGCAGCACTGTGTGTGTGGGTGGTGAGCGAACCTGTGAACTAACAAGGGGCTGCTCACTGCTCTGGGAGGCGGCAGACCTGCAGAGGTGCCTGCAGGTTGTGCAGGAGGTTAGCACTCATTTGGTTCTTGCTGAGTGTTTGGTCCTGGGATCTGATGAACAGATTGTGCCCCTGCTTCAGGACCCCTCTCCTTCTCCTAAGACCAAGGAACCTGGGGGGGGGACGTGGGCCCCACGGGATGGGAAGCCGCAGGAGTCAGGAAGTGTGCGAGCCCAGCCCACACAACCCAGCGCCTCTGCCTGACCACACATGCAGGTGGCCCTCCTGATGCCAGCCTCTAGGGCTGCAAGGGTCCCCAAGGGAACCACACCCGGTGGGCAGGGCTTGGGGCATGGCCAGTGCATCCCCCAAACCAGACCAGCAGAGTCACAGGAGAGCACAGATGGCTCTGACACTGCAGGCCCCCTCAGGAGCCCACCTGCACGTGCCCAGGTGCCCACCACATGTCCCGATCACTCATCACTCCGAGAAGGCTCTTCGAACTGTGAGTAACAGGCAGCCCACTGGCAGTGGCTTAAACAGCAGGTTTATTTCTTACGCTCTGAGCGCCAGAGGCCGATGGTTGGAGACACGGGCTTGGTGGCCGCATGAGGTCTGGTCAGGCCCAGGGTGCCAGGAGCATCCCCATGGCCCCCAGAGGATTCTGGTCCCAGCAGAACTAGCACCTGACCTTGCACTGACCAGTACTCTCGTCACGATTGTCTGGATGAGCCATGGCCCTGTGGCAGGCCCCTGCCTCCTGGGACAGGGTGAGGCTGCACTTCCAAGATGCAGGACCTCTGCCCACCATGGAGAGGGCAAGGTCAGAGAATGAGGGAGGGCATGGACAGCCCCTGGGGGGCTTTGAGCACCCAGATAGTGCCCGTTTCATCCAGCCTACGACAGGGAGCGTGTGGTACCCACCTGTGCCCCGCACACCTGGCCCTGCCATCATCAGCACATGCACAGGGACTCACATGTGCAGATGTGGGTGGGCGGTCAGGAGGTCCCTTCTGCAGAGCCTCAGACAGGATTCAGGCAGGTTAAGGGGTGAGGGGTGGAAAGAGTGCAGGCCTCGGAGGGCATGGCAGCCACTCTAGGGAGCCTGGATTTTATCCTGAGCCTGTAGTTCGGAGCAGCGATGGGACAAGCTGGACATGTTTTTCAGAGCACTTTGCTTGGTGAGCAACTTGAGTCAGGTCACAGGGGAAGCCAGGGGACAGGAAGTGTGTGCACTCTGTGGGGCAGGGGCTGGGGTCAGGCAGGGTGGGGGGCTGTCTCAGAGGCTGCTTGTGTGCTTGGCTGAGTCTGGTGGGCCCCAGGCCCCCCGACCCCCCAAGAATGTGCAGCTCATCACCTGCCACAGACAGGTTTCTGATAAGAGCCAGCGCTGCCTGGTCCCTGTGCCTATGGAGCCCCTGGTTCTCTGGGGCACGCAGCCCTGCGAGGTCTCCTGCCCACGGGCCTCACACCCTCCCTACCCCGGGCCAGGTGCACACAGTCACCCAGTGCAGCTCCCGTGAACCGACTCACAGTCGCCAGAGCCGTATGCCTGGGCACAACTTCCAGCCCAACCTGTCCCTGGCTGGGTGACCTCAGGCATGTTGCTGAGTCACCCCATGCCTCAGTTTCCTCATTGTGCACAGGCAGAATAGCACCTACCTCTGGCCATCCCAAGGATCAGATGAATCGTCACACCTACAAGTGTCAGCTGGTGTTATTAGGTCACAGGCACACCCCCTCCATGCGCCCCAGCCCCTGCAATGGGAGGGCGGCGCCCTGGCTGGTGCCCTCAGGGTGGGGGCTCTGGGCAGTGGCAGCAGGTTGGCCAGGGGCTGCAGCCTGGCTTGCAGCACATCTGCAGGGCAGGGTCCTTGCCCAGGGCCACCTGGCTGGGGCCAAAGGTCACGTCAGCATCAAACTGGGCCTTGAGCAGCTGCAGCTGCTTCATCGCCTCCAGGGCCTCTGGGGCAACCTCAGCCCCACTCCTCAGAAGGTTGTAGTTCTCACCAGGGTCCTCAGATAGGTCAAAGAGCAGTGGGGGCTCGTGGGCAGTCAGAGGGCTGGAGGCGTGGCATGCGGGGTCTGCTGTGGTGTCGCTGTGGGTGGAGCCTGGGGAGGGGGGCAGGTCTGTGCACAGGGCGGGAGGTGGGGGGGCAGGCCCCAGGGCCAGGAGGCATGGGGGGGGCGGCAGTTACCCTGGGTGAAGAAGTGGGCCTTGTACTTCCCCTTCCGCACAGCAAAGACCCCGCGAACCTCATCTGGGTAGGCTGGATAGAAGACCATAGTCTGCCGGGGGCTCTGGGGGCAAAGTTGGGGAGCACGGGGTGGGGCCCCAGCACTGATCAGCCTGTGGTGGCCCCTGAATATGCTCACCCAGGAGCCCCAGATGCAGAAGCACTTGGATGGCAAAGGCAAGCTGCCCACAATCCCTCCTGGGCTGGGCTGTGGGGTCAGCGGCCCTACCTTGCCTATGCCCAGCAGCAGGGAGCTGAGGTCCACACCATCCAAGGTGACGTTGGGCAGTGGGGCCCCGGCCAGGGCTGCCAGAGTGGGCAGTAGGTCCAGGGAGCTGGCCAGTTCATGGGTCACTCCTGGTGGCAGAGGGCTGTGTGGTCACTTGGTCCACCATTAGCGCTGGGGAGGTGGGGCCAGGGCTCCATGAGGAGAGGGCCTGGAGACTGACCAGGAGTGATGTGGCCTGGCCAGAAGGCCAAGGCAGGCTCCCGGACACCGCCCTCGAAGGTGGTCCCCTTTCCACACCGCAGGAGGCCGGCGCAGCCGCCGTGGGACATCCGCATGGTCTCTGGTCTGGGACACACAGGGGCCATCAGCTTCTCTGGCCTTCCTGGGGGTCCCACCCCTGACATCTAAGGCACATGCACAGCGATGGCCGCAGGTGCCTGTCCTCTCCCTGAGCTGTGAGGACCAGCCCCCACGTGCACCTGTCAGTCACTGTGGTATGGCATTTTCTAAGACCCTTCTTCCTACTCTGCCTATGGCTGGCAGTGAAACAGGGAGGTCCCAGACCATTCCTGTGAGGACTCAACCTGCACCCCAGCCCTGCCGGCGCACCCGTTGTCTGCCGTGAAGATGACCAGCGTCTGTCGAAGCAGCCCCAAGTCCTGCAGGGCCGCCATCAGGGCGCCCACAGCCGTGTCCAGCTCCATCAGGGAGTCCCCGAATGGCCCACGGCCCGAGCGCCCAGCGGAGCTCTGCCCACTGAACTGCGGGTAGTGGGTGTGCTGGGGGCAGAGACTGGAGTCAGCACTGCGCAGGGGTCAGGGCAACCTGGGCGCGGGGCCAGGGTCACTCACGTGGGAGGCGTAGTACAGGAAGAATGGGCGGCCCTGGCGCTGGGCATCAGCCATGAGGTCACGGGCGAAAGCCACATAGCGGGCCTCCAGTCCAGGCAGCCAGGGGGGCTGCGCCTCCACAGACAGGTTGGCCAACAGCGGGATGGGGACCAGGCCCTGGTCACAGATGCCATCGCAGGGGGTGGCCGGTGGGAAGCAGGTCAGGTTCTGGCAAGGGCCCTGGGGGACAGCTCCATTTAGGATCTGGGCTGGGGGTGGGGGGCTGGGAGGTCAAGAGAAGGCGAAGGTGGCGGGAAGAGCAGCTCCTACCTGGTCGTGGGAATATGGAATGCCCAGGAACCGATGGAAGCCCTGACGGGGTGGCAGAAAGACCCCCTCAGGCCCCACCCCAAGATGCCACTTGCCAGCCATCCCCGTGAGGTAGCCTCGGGTAGCCAGGACCTCAGCCAGGGTCACCTCCTCTAGGGGCAGACCCCCTTGGGAGCCAGGCTCCAAAACTCCAGGGTACAGACCCGACCGAATTGGGAGTCGGCCAGTCAGGAGGGCAGCCCTGCAGAACAGGACAGAGAGAAATGAAGGCTGAGGGGCACACAGGAGACAGGAGAGGGCTGATCCCCCAACTGGGTGGTCAGGGTGGGTATTTGGGGAGGGCTCCCCTGCCCCCTTGCTCACCGGGAGGGCGTGCACAGGGACACGGGCACGTAAAAATCCGTGAACCGCAGCCCTGCTGTGGCCAGCTGGTCCAGGTTGGGGGTGGTAGAACTGGGGTGGCCATAAGAGCCCAGGTCCCCGTAGCCCAGGTCATCAGCAAAGATCAGCACGATGTTTGGTGGGCAGGAGGCGGCCAGACCTGAAGCCAAGGCCAGCGCTAGGGCCCACAGCACCACCATGGCACACGGCACAGACCAGCTTGTCACAAGAGACCCTTCGGAAAGGAAAGCAAATTGGCTCCAGCAAGCTCTGCCCCAGAGCCCCCAGACCAGGCGCTACCCTCCTCAGAGTCCCCAGACCCAAATAATCCCAAGTCAGAAAATACCCCTTCTCAAGTCCGGAAGGAGTCGGTAACCGGAGACCCCCCACCCCCACCCCCTCCCCCAACAGTAGCCTGGGATATGACTCCCTGTAGACTCTCCTGGACCGAGACACCTACAGATTCCCTCTTCACTTAGGGGTCCCGGCCCAGGCTCGAGGTCAGGAGCCAGTCACATGACACTGACCCACGGGGTCTGGCGCGGCAGGAGAGAGCAGGACAGAGCCAAGAAGGTGAGGGTACGGACAGCTGGCAACGGGAAGCTGGGCCCTCCGCGGCACTTCCGCCTCGCCCCACCCCCCGCGGCCCGCCCCGCGCTCCGGTGACGCGCCACGCGCCAGGGCTGAGCAGAGGCGGGGCGGGGCGGTGCTCAGGGTCCCGGGCCTGCGGGGCGGGGATCAGGGTCCGGGCCCTGTAGGGCCGGCTTTGGGGTGCGGGTCGGAGCCCGGGGTCTCGGCTCCAGCGCGGCGCGCGCAGGGCAGAACGGGGTGGGTGCGAGCAGGTCCCCTGTGCTTCGGAGACCGTTAGCAACGGGGACGCTGGCCTGAGCAGCGGCGCGAGCTGGGCGGGGCTCCCAGCGTTTGCGGCCGTTGCTTCGGGGCAGCCCCGGCCTCATCGACCTGAGGGGCTGGGGAATGTCTTTAGAGAACCTGAGCCCGGGGCGTGTCCCGGGCGCCCGGCGAAGCAGCAAACCTCTCCTGGCTTTTCCGTCAACACCGCTTGTGCTGGTCTTGAAACACAAGACAGCGAGTTCTTTCAAACCCACCCACTCCGTGCATGTTTCTGTGTGGTGTGTGATGTGTATCACGTGTGTGGTGCGTGTCCTGTGTCTTGTACGTCGTGTGTGGCATGTGGTGTGTCACGTGATGCGTGTCACGTGTGGTGCACGATGACAGTGTCATGTGTGCTGTGTGGTGTGCGACAGTGTGTCGACATGTGTGACATGCGAGTGTGATGTGTGGTGTGTCCTTTGCGTGTGGCATGTACCAGTGTGTGGTGTGTGTGATGTGCATGGTGTGTGTATCCATGTGTGTGCAGGCACCTGGGGTCTGACATGCCTCCAGGGCGGACCAGTGGGACGGAGCTGTCAGAAGAGAGGGTGCCGGGCCTGGTCCTAGCTCCGACACTGGACAGACAGCCTTGGACAGATGACTTCATCTCTTGGCCCCCACTTTGTTTAGCTGTCTCGAAGTTACAGAGGGGCCCAGAGGGTTGTTAGGTGGGCGTGTACTCAGTGCAGTGCCCCCTGCAGCCCCCCTGAGGGCCCCTTCCCCCTGGAGAGCCCTCCCTAGGGCAGCGTTCTGGTCTCAGGTGCCCCCACAAGCTCAGGGCACCTCTCTGGGGCCTCTGAGCTCAGGATGAGTGGGGCCTAAGCTACTGTGGTTCCTGACCCTGGAGCTGCTGGGAGAGTGGACAGGGCCCTGGGACTGGGGTTGGGGCCAGGACACAGCTTTCACAGAAACCCAGCCCTGTCTGGGGAGCTGGCATTTTCCCAGCGCAATGTGGACTTACAACCAGGGACAGTGTGGGAGCAAAGTCTGAAGGGCACGCACTCCCAGAGATGGGGCTGAAGACCTCATGGGGAAAGAGGAGGCCAGTCTCCCCGAGCCATCCCCTCAAGGTCCCCTTCCGGTGTGGGCTTTGGGCATGTGCGTGGGAGCAGAATGGAGTGGGAAGCCAGGACAGAAAGTTTCTCCCTGGCCCAGAAATCTTTGAACCTGTAATTGGAGCGATCACAGCTGGTGGGCGCTGTGAATTACAGTTTAAAGGGAGCCAACCAAAGGCACTTTCTGCCGCAAGCTGGGAACTACCCCAGACAGCCAGGACCTGCCCTGGTTCTCAGAAAGCGCCTGCCCGTGGTTGTAATGTTACGCAAATGGCTGGCGCTATCCCCCGTGGTTCCTGGAGGCTGCTCAGGTGTGCGAACACGGGACTCGAAGGCAGCCCAGCCCCGACCTCCAGGTGGGGGAGGAGGTGCATGTGCCATCAGCTGTGTTTGTTCAAAGCCAAGGCTCTGCGGGTGTCTCAGCCTTTTGAGATGTGAGCTCTTTTTTTGGCATTGCTGCAGAGGGTCAGCTCGGGGCACAGCTGGGGTGTGGGGGGGTGGCAGCCCACCAGGTGCAGGAAGCGGCTCTGGACCCCTGGGCCCTTGCTAATTTGGAACTAGCTCCCCCAGTTAGCAGAGGCACCCTGCAGGGAGTGGTGCGGGCCTTGTCTTCCTGCCCCAGGACCAGAGCTGAGCAAGGCCCCCATCTCCTGGGCCTGCATGGTGGGGGCGGGAATGGGGGTGGGGAAACTGCTTCAGCGGGAACAGGGCCACCTGAAGGGGTCCTGAAGTGTTTCCTGGGCCTGCTGATGCAGGGACGGGGGACACAGGTGGCCCCTGCCTCCCCTCCCTCTGCCCTCCTGACCTCCTTGCTCTCAGCAAGCACCATCCCACTTCCCTACCCGACCACCCTGAGGCCCTATGACTGGTCCCAAATCCAGAGGACTATGCTGGTAGGTACGTGCATGCCTCAACCATGGGGAAGTGGCAGGTGACAAAGATTCTTTGCTTGACCCAACTTCAGTCAGGTTCCTGAACCTTCACCCAGGCCTGTCTGTGCCCTTCTTGGTAAAATCCAGTTTTAACAAGAACCCTGCTGACTCAGCTTAGCCAGAACCCCTCAGCCTCAATATCTGACCAGCTTCTCTACCCCCACTCACGGTGCCCAGGGGTGTGCCGTCACCTGCCTGCCTTCAGCAAGAGCCCAGGACTCCCCTGAGCCCTGACATTGTTCATAGTGACTTTCCACCCACTGACCCCCACCTGCTCCACAGCTTCTGTCGGGGAGGAATGTCTTCCTTGACCCCACAGGGTCCCTGGCTGGACCTGAAAATTACACTGAGAATCATCAGGAAAAAAGCATACACATTTATTTAATTTTATGAGTTTTATGGGACATGGAAGAATTGAAGACCCGAAGAAACAGTTCAACCCTAGTATTTTGTGCTGGTTTGATGGGGAGTGGACAGCTGAGGGGTGTGAGGCTGGTGCAGTGAACCCAAGGAAGCCTCACCAAGCCATCTGCTCAGGTTCTTCCCTGCCTTTGGCGTGAGGTGGCTCCTTTCATCTGGGGATGGGGACACTTCTCCCAAGAGGATTTGATGGCCTGTTTTGGGGGGAAGGGCAGAGGGGGGTTCATGACCTGATTCTCAGACTCTTCATTAAAATACTTGATGTGCTCAGCTGCCATTCCCCCATCACTGTATGTTCCTGCCTGCCCCTGCTGTTACTGATTGAGCCCCTGTCACCCACTAGAGGCTAGAATGTCATCGTAGTGGTCCCTGCACCCAACATGACGGTCCTGAGGTCCTGAATACAGCCCACCTTACCACGCCCTCTGGCAGGGAGGGGGGCAAACAGAGAGGCTCTGCCCCGGAGCAGGAGCGCTGTGGCTGGTGGGAGGTGGCTCTGTGTGGCCCTGGCCCTCAGCCCCTCACCCTGGCACTGCTCATCTGCTGTATTTCCCAGCCTCAGGGTGCCGGCCTTACTGTGCCCTGTCTGGAATTCCTGACCCCTACTGGCATGGCGAGCTCCTTCCCTTCCTTCCAGCCCACTGGGATGTCATTTCTCAGTGGGCATGACCCTGGCCCCTGGTTCCCTGTCACCCTTTTGCCAGAGTGTGAGCTCCTGCTCGTGGGCTCCTGTGAACAGAGGGTAATAATCTCACGCACTCAGCTTGTCGGTGGCTGGCGTCAACTAATGAACGTGGGCAGGACTTAGACTCCACTGGCATGTGGTGGGTCTATTTTTATTACTGTGGTCGTCATGTGGGTGCTGGGTGGCGCTGGGCAGGGCCATAGAAACATCCAGACAAGCGAGGGTCTCCAGAAGGGGACTGAGGCCTGAGGAGGAGAGGGGAAATGAGGCTCTTTTATGGGGTCGGAAGGAACGCATTCTGGGGACCCACACATGGGCGGCTGTGGGGAGATTCATTGTGGTGAAATGGGTTGCCGCGTCCAGGCGCCCGATGTCCCATCTCCGTCCGCCCAGCCATGAAAGAAGTCCCCCTGGTCTTCATCAAGCCCAGAACAAAGGCCGGCGTCCAAAGCTCTGTGCCGTGCGAAGCAAGTGCAGTTTGCTCCCTGTCCGTCCCCATCTGGTTCTCTAGTCTTTCCCTCCTGCGCTCCGGCTGGTTGCTGGGCTCCAGCGGCTGCTCTGCGGAGGGAACCCAGGCATGACGCGGCAGGAATGAGCGGGGAGAGCGCGTGTTACTGGGTACCTTGTCTTGGGCTTGGGAAGGACTAGGCGCTCTTTCAAACTAACCAATCAGAGTCCCAACCTTTTGCGGGCTTCTGCTGGTCCCTCCCCCTAACCAATCCATTTCCTAGCTCTTCGGTGCTCCGCGTCCCTTATCCAATCGGGTCTTGTTCCAGGCTAGACAGGCCTTTGTGGTCGCCACCTTGGCTCTGATCGCCTGCCTCTCACAGTAGAGGCACCTCCCCCTCCACCAGACTGGCTTCCGCTGGGCAACGGGCCAAAGAATTTCCCCTTTATCTTTCTACCCCTCCCCCAGGTAGTCTGCAGGGAATGGACTGATGGTGCCCTGGGGCGTGTGTGAAGCTGTAGCTCCCTAGTGAAGAGGGCCCAATATTGGATTCAGCTGCCCAATTTATTAGTCTTCTTAATGTCTGATTCCCTCTGCTCCCTTCCTTTATTAACAACTAGCTCCCTGTGCCGACGGTCGCAGAGTTGGGTTACAAGTGGGGGTCACGTTTCATGACCACGGTGCCTGCAGGGGAAGGGCCCTGAGAGGCCTCATCAGAGACACACTCCGGGCGGAGAGGAGAAGCAGTCTCAGACTAGACACACCAACTCTCCAGTGAACGACGGTGGGCTGGTGGCTGTTTCCCGGGACAAACCGTGCAGTCACTGAAGTTCACCAGGTCATCGCATGAGGATTTCAGCAGGGACGCTAACCTCGTCCGTCCCCAAGGAAGTTCTGCCCGGACCAAATGTGGGGCAGTTTTCAAGGAGCTAGATGGAGCCGAGAGAGTCTTCTGCGGCAGATCCAATATTTGGCCCCCAAAGTGGCTGCAGACAGCAGCCTGGAGACGCACTGTCTGGCAGCCCGCTTGCCCCTGCACTCTGGCTTGGTGGCCATGGGCAGCTGCGGTCGCAGGAGGACTCAGGCCCTGCGGAAGGCACGTGGCTCTCAGCCCAGTCTTCCGGGCAGGGCAGGGGAAGTGTTCAGTAAACACAGGAAGAGAAGACTCAGACACCAAGACAGACTGCATCCTTTTGCAAAGTCCCGAGGAATGGGGATTGGAGGAAGATGATGCTGCCCTGGGTTCTGGATCTGAAGGTCCAGGATAGGACCCTCAGTTTGCGGTCTCATTAAAACTGGGGCTCATGGCAGCTGGGGTGAAGGAAGCTGAGAGATGCTAAAGCTCCTTGGTTTAATGGAGAAAAAGGCAGCCAAAGACTGAGAAAGACTGGAATGTACTGTGCTTGACCTGCTCGGTGGTGGCCAACCTGTCCCCTGGCAGGGCCTGAGGATGTGCCCTCACCAGGACACTGGGGGCGTACTTTGGTGTAGGGAGTGGGCAGCAGCACCTTTGAAGGGCTCTGGGGTGGAAATGAAATGGGGTGAAGAGATACTGGGGTGGCAGAGAGCATGTGGCCAGGCGAGTGTGAGGACTGTCACAGTGAAGAAGAAAGACGTCGTGGCCTCAGAGACTTGTGGTTCACTGGCCATGGAGTCACCCTTAGGACACAAACAGGACACTGTCCGTGGAGGAGGGGCTCATGCTGGAAAGACCCCTGGTCTCTGGAACAGGACCTGAGCTTGACTCACAGCTGCTCTTCCAACTGCTGGACGTGAGTCATCGCTGGCCAGAGCCCGCTGCCACAGGGAAAGTCCTGGCGGAAATGCTCAAGGCCGTGTGGTCTTCCCCTGGCCTCCCCTGTAGGGAGGTGCAGACTCTGGCCAGGATGGTCCAGCATGAGGGTGGGGCGGGGGATGCCTGACTCCCAGGGACCGTGGGGCTCTGGCTCTGAGCTACTGAGGCGTCTCAGACTCTCTGATGCCCCCCCAGACTCTGATGCCCCCACCAGCCTGTAGCCTGCCGATGGGTGGGGGCAGATGAGATACACATTTTGGGCCTCAGCCCATTTCACAGTGGATACAGTGGGTATGTGGGTCTGTCTTGTGTTAATCTCCCCGGTTCCTGAGGCACACGGCTTGGACAGGTGTACTGAGCAGCAGGCCAATGCCACACACCTGCTGACCCCAGCAAGGGCTCAGGTGGGAGGCCCAGAGGAGGCTCCTGGAGCTCCCTCCTGTATCAGCTGAGGAAACACCAGCTACTCTGACAGACAGCCCCCAGTTGCCAGTGACTTCATGAAATTGGCATTTATTTCATGCCCACAGAAAATCCAGTTTCCAGCGTGGGCGGGGAGGGGGCCCTCTGCCCCACCCAGTCATTCAGGGGCCAGGCCAAAGGCAGAGCTGCCATTTCTGCTGCGTGGACTTAAGGTCGTCCCAGAGGGACGAAGAGAACACACGAGGGATCAAGCAACAGGTATTTGTGGATTCAACGCAACACCCATAAAATTTCCAACAGGTTGTTTCCGTAGAGATTGACAACCTGATCCTAAAATTCACATAGAAACAAAAATGACCTAGAATAGCCAGCAAAAGTTTGAAAAGGACAGAGTTGTAGGACTTATAGTCTCTGATTTCAAGACTTACTATAAAGTGATAGAAATGAAGACAGTGTGGTACTGAAAAATTTTATGAGTACATATAAAAGGAAAAGAATAGAAATTTCAGGAACAGACCCACATATATGCTGCAGTCAGTTGATTTTCCACAAAGGTGCAAAGTGGGACAGAAGTAGTGCCAGGAATGATGAAACGCTCAGAGACGGAAAGTAGGGCAGTGGGCTGCAGGGGCCGGGGCCGGGGACTGGTCAGGCACTGTCTGAGGGACACGGAGAGTCCGAGTGGGGAGATGGGCACTGTCTGGGGATGGACAGTGGGGCGGTCACACAGCTATGCGGATGCGCTTCATGCCACAGAACTGCACACTTAAAAGTGGCCAAGGGGGTAAATTTATTTTTATTGATTTGAGAGAGAGGAAAAGAAACATTGATTTTTGTTCCACTTACTGATGCACTCATTGGTTGATTTTCGTATGCGCCCTGGCCAGGGATCAAATCTGCCTTGGTGTATTGGGACGCTGCTCTAACCAACTGAGCTACCTGGCCAGGGCTAAAATGGTACATTTTATGTTATATGTATTTTACCACAATATAAATATTTAAAAATATTTTTAAAAAATGGCCTGAAACAATTAGACATCCATAAAGGGAAAATACAAATATCAACTTTTTCTTGATACCAGAAACAAAAATTAACTTTAAATTAAATCACAGACCTAAATGTAAAAATTAAAACTACGAGTTTTGATTAAAACACAGAAGAAAATTTTTGTGATCTGGTGGTAGCAAAATTTTCCAAACTAGGCCACAAAGAATATGAACAATAAAAGAAAAACAAGATAAATGGTTTCTGTAATAATGAAAAACTTCTGTATTTTGAAAGAGACTACTGTGAAAGAGAAAGACAGGCCACAAAATTAGAGAACTTTTCGCAATACACACATCTTACAAAAAGAAACCCCCCTAGTATCCAGTTTATATAAAGAGCTCCTAAACTTCAAAAACGTCAAACTACCCAGTTTTTAAACAGTAGGCAGTAGATGGGGACAGACAGGAAAGAGGACAGGTGGATGGCCAGTACGCACATGAAAAGAGGCTCAATATCCCTAGTCATCTGGGAAACACATATTTAAACACGCGAGGAGATACCACTACTCACTCACGAAAATTAAAAAGACAGGCACCACCAAGTGCTGACAAGGTTGTGGGGAAAATGGAACGATTTGAATGTAAAATGATAGCACTATTGGGAAAACTGCTGGCAAATTTCTTAGAAAATCCAAGTACATTTACTGTTGAGACGCAGCCGTTCTGTTCCTAAGTATTCACCCAGGAGAAAGGAAAGCACAAGTCCGCACAAAAACTTGTCACAAATGTTCATCACTGTCCCAACAGGGACACAACCCACATGTGCACATTGACTGAGGAATCTATAAGCGCAATGTGGTAATTTCATAAAGCGGAACACTCCTCAGGACAAGGAGAGTGAGCTGAGTGGGGGTGGAGGGTGGGGATAGGGTGGAAGGGCACCCTGGCAGGAAGGAGGCCAGGGATCCCCAGGCCTTGAGACTGTGGAGGAAGAGGGGTTAGGAGTCACCTTCCGAAAAAACCCTGCCTGCAGCTGCCCCTCCCCTCTGACCCAGGGGCCTCTCTAGCCCCACCCCCTCCACTATATTAGGGAGCAGCTCTGTGTCCTGCAGATAGAGCCAGCGAGCCCACCCCAGGCCAGCAGGCCCGTGCTGAATGCGCTAAATCTGATTGCCTCCCCAGCAGCCTCATGGCACTTGGGCTGTGCGGCTCACTCTTCTGCATTTCCTGACCCCGACTGCACCGTGAATCCAGAGATCCCTCAAATTGCCAACCCACCCATAACCCATGCGCTTGTCTTCCAACACTGGGATGAATTTAGTGTTTTAAAATCTATATTGTTCTTTACGATCCTACCATACTGCACACTTAAAAATGGTCAACATGGTGAATTTTGTTATGTATTCTTTACCATAATAATAAAAAACCTGCTCTGGCTGGTGTGATTCACTGGATTGAGTGCCGGCCTGTGAGCCAAAGGGTGGTTTCCAGTCAGGGCACAGGCCTGGGTTGCCAGCCAGTTTCCCAGTAGGGGGTGTTCGAGAAGCAACCACACACTGATGTTTCTCTCCCTCTCTTCTCTCTCCCTTCCTCTCCTTGAAAATAAATAAGTAAAATCTTAAAAAAAAAAAAAAAAACCTTTTTCTTGAATTGTCAGTGACCTTTGGGAGGAAGGAGAGGTAAACATGAGCAAAATGCAGTCTTGAATGAAAAGGTAATTGAAATTCTTAATATGATATTTTTCACTTTCCACTTTACTGCTAAAATAATACTCTAAGTCTAATGCTCTTTCTAAGAATATACAACAGAATAAGAATATTGCTTTGCCGCAATATTGAAGAATATTTATGAGATGGCACTTCTTTGGTTGGGATGACAGAAACCAAATGTGAACTAGCTTTAGGATAATAAAAACTTGAGTATTTACTAAAAAACAAGTCCTGGGCTAGTGGTGCTCTTCTGAAGTTTACTACAAACCAGACATATGGTAAACATTTTACATCTACTATGTCACCTGGCCCACACAATGGGCCAGCAAGCCAGGCCCCTGCTTGTGAGCCCCTGAAGGCAGGTACCTACCTCCTACCCAGCACCGGAAACATGGCCTGGCACCAGGCCACAATGAATGAGGGTGTGAAACAATTATCACCATCCTCCCCAACTTCCCAGAGCACACAAAGAGACCCAGGGAGGCTAGAGCAGCTTTCCCTGGCCACCTGGGGGTTTGGTGGCTGAACTGGGATTCTACCCTGGGCACCTGCTCCAATGCCAGGCCTTTAACGCCTCCATAGGGCTTCCAACCAAATGCAAGGAAAGCCGAAGTGCTGAGCGATTTCAGGGCCTAAGTTTGGGGACTCAAGCCCCTTCCAGGCCTCCCTGCCCACCTGTGTCAGTATGCTTCCAGTGTGCTGCCTTCTAAGACTGAAACCTTGGCCACCAGCAGCTGCTGAGTTCACATCTCTCCTGTGTACCCCAAGAGTGGAAAAAGAGCTTCTTCCCTCACTTATGAGAGGTAAAATCCCAGGGCACGATTCTTACTGGCTCTGTGTGGGTCACATGCCAACTGCCAGCGTTCAAATCCTGGTTTCCCTGTGGACCAGCCACATGTAAATTAGGACAGGCTCAGTTATGTCCTCCTGTTTGCTTCTGTTCTCTCACCTGCTGGGTGAGGACGATGTCGGGAGCTTGGGCCGTGCTCTGTGACAACTGAATGAGTTAACACATGTCCTACACTTAGAACAACACGTAGCACTCAAAAACCTGAGCGAGTAATCCATTCTCATAATTCTTATTTCATATTTCTTTTTTAAAATTTTTATTTATTTATTTTTACAGAGGGGGAGGGAAGGAGAAAGAGGGGGAGAGAAACAGCAATGTGTGGTTGCCTGTCACATGCCCCCAGCTGGGAACCTGCCCTGCAAACCAGGCATGTGCCCTGACTGGGAATCAAACCAGTGACTCTTTTGTTCACAGGCTGGCACTCAATCCAACTGAGCCACACCAGCCAGGGCTGCATATTTCTTTTTTTACTTAAGCAATTTTCATAAAGCTTTGCGGTGGTCTCCCTGTGGAAAAATCTCTCTGCAAAGTTGCACCTATTGCCTGTTCCTATCCATTCTGGAGTTTGAATCATATTATTCTTTGTCATCCCCAGGACTGCCAAGCCAAGATATCAACATAAAAGAAGTCCTGGGCTAGTGGCGCTCCTCTGAAGGGACACCTCCAGGTTGCCCTGGATTCCCACATACATACGGCCCCAATGAATTCATGACCCCAAATCTCAGAGTTCCCACAGAGATAATCTACCATAAGTGAGAGTTAGCACGCAGCACAAGGTGCAGGATTAGACCACCCAAAATTTCACGCCGTGGAACTATTGACTAGAAATTAAAAAGCAAATATTTTTAAATGGTTAAAGACAAAAGAAGAAGTTTTAAAATGGTATTACATTTTTAAAAACAACACAAAGAAAGAGTAGGCTGATTTGACAACGGGCTTCTAGAAATAAAATCTATGATTACTGAAATTGAAAACACTGTGGAAAAAAAAAATCTATGGATGGATTAACAGCAGATTAAACAGAGCCAAAAAAAGAATTAGTAAAATGGAAGTCAGGATTGGGAAAATTACCCAGAATACAGCACACAGAAAGGAAAATCTTCGAAGTATTGAGAGGAAAATAACTGTCAATTTAAAATTCTATACTGATTAGCCCCAGCTGCTGTGGCTCAGTGGATTGAGTGCTGGCCTGTGAAGCAAAGGGTTGCCAGTTCCACTCCCAGTCAGGGCACATGCCTGAGTTGTGGACCAGGTCCCCAGTAGGGGGTGCACAAGAGGCAACCATGCATTGATGTTTCTCTCCCTCTCTTTCTCTCTCCCTTCCCCTCTGTCTAAAAATAAAGAAATAAAATATTTTAAAACATTCTACATTGATTAAATTATCATTCAATAATGGGGTGAAATAAGATATTTCAAAGACTGAAAGAATTTGTCATTACTGGACATTCATTAAAAAAACAACAACACTACAACCTATATACCTTCAGGAAGAAGCAACTCTGACCCAAAAGGAGGGAGTGGCATGCAAGAGGGAACAGTGAGGGAAGAAAGTGGATAACAGGCAGCTTGGTCTGCGCAGCACTCGCTGTTGGATGCTGAGAGTAAGAGCGGGAGGGCCGATGAGCGCGGAGAGTGAGGGATAATGGCAGTTAGAGTTTTCTGAATTCTCAGTGCATGGAAGGAAGGCACGGATGTTAACTAACTTCATTAATTATGCAGATAAAAACTTTAAGTCCATATGTAAAAATTATAGACAGAGAATACATAGCTTCCAAACCAATGGGAGTGGAGGAAAAGAGGGATAAAGAACTTGATCTGTCAGCTGGGGGGTAGAAATAAAAGGATAAAAGTCATTTAAAACATATTAATCATAACTAACACACTGTTAAAGGCTGAAAATTGTAAGAGTAAAAAAAATCCAGCTACACAGGCTCTCCACCAGGAGCACACCTAAGCCATGACCCACAAAGGATAAAAGGAAAACGACGGGAAAGACACATAAGGCCGATACTCACAAAAAAATGCTGTGGGTATATGATTTATTGAAAAATGCAATTAGGGCCAAAGGCATTATTAGGGATAAAGAGGACTACCATTTAATGACAAAAGGAAGAATTCATCAGGAAACTATTATAATCCTAAACCTGTCAGCATTTAAAAACAAACAAAACCCAAACTGGGAAAATTTCACAGACAGGCTGCTCAAGCCACCATCCCAGCAGCGGACTTCAACACACCTCTCCTGGTGCGCTAGGAATCAAGTGGATGAGGAACTACAAAGGGTGCAGAATAAGACAATGAACAAACTTGAGATATGTGTGTGTGTATCTCCCACAATTCCTATTGACCAGATAGGAAAGCTTTCCAAAACTAGACCATATATATGGCTACAAAAACATTTTCACAAAATTCCCAAAGATTAGTGTTATGGAGACCATCTTCTCTGTCCATAATGCAATAAAACCAGAGATCAGTGTCCAAGGGCTCATCTTCCTTTAAAAAAATAACCTAGTATACATCTGAAAATTTAAATAAGCATACTTTTTCTGCAATTCCCAGGCCAAAAAATGTAACATATTAGAAAATCAGAACAAGAAATTAAAAATACTACTTATCAAAACTTAAGGGATAGAACTAAAGTAGCATTTGGAAACTTATAGCCTTAAATGCTTGTCAGAAAAGACAAAGGCTAAAAATAGAGTTAACTATGCGCTGAAGAAATTAGAAAAGGGGTCACAGCAAAATGAAAGGAAAAGCAAAGAAAAATAAACAGACAAAATAAAACAAATAGAAAACAGAGGTGATTAACAAGTTGAAAAGCTGATTCTGTAGAAATAGATTTACATTCCTAGAAAAATAAAATTTAACAGATCAGACTTGGGATGAAAGAGAACCTAAATATACTGATGGATATTAATAACTACGAGCAATAAAAAATCTACCCACAGAAAAGACACCAGATCCAGACAGTTTCATAGCCAACGGAACCTTCCAGGATTCCTGCCTCCCACCAGCTGCTTTGGAGTTGAGGGGACAGCTGACCCGAAGGAAGGTGGGTATGAGCAGGCTAGAAATGAGGGTAGAAGCTTTGATTTCTCCACTTCGCAATGGTACGCTGAGTGTGCCCCCTGTGTGCCGTTCACGGTCTCAGGGCCTGGACACACGAGAACCAAACAGGCCAGGCCCCCTCTGCCCAGACAGCATACACTGCGGGGTTTAGGAGACAGTAGATGCTGGGGGGAAAACAGCACATTCCAGTGAGTGGTGGCAGGGGTGGGGCAGGGACACTTCAGGGGAAGAGTGTGGACTGGGGAGAAAGGAAGGGCAGGCAAGAGGGCTGGATCACACAAGCCCTTGCCCCCATGAGTTGTAATGGAAACCAAGGTGGTGAGGGTTCAAGGGGGCATCAGGTGAGACAGGAGAGAAAGCTTGTAAGGTCAGTCCAGGGGCACTGTGGGGCCTGGCCATGGTGGCTGAGGCCTGAGGAAGAGTAGCGTTGGGATTCGGGTGAGGAAGTGGTGCCCAAGGGGGTGAGAGGAGGGAGGGAGGGCGAATGCAGGGGGGGGGGCGGGGCACACTGGGCTGCAGCAAGGCTCAGAAGAGGCAAACACTAGCCAGCAGAGGAGTGGGCCGGCTGGAGGCACCTGGGTCGTCGAGGGTGGGGAGTGGGTGCTGAGGCAGGAGGCCAGTGCTGTGGGTGCTGGGAAGGGCTGGGTTCGCCCAGGTGCTGTTCTGGGTATTCAGCCCACATAAGCTCCTCCAGGCCCTGGGAAGCCTGTTTGTGGTGGGAGAATGTGTGGAGGAAGTGGGGATGGTGAGAACAATGGATCTTTCTGGAATTCTGGTCCTGATGAAAGAAAGGAGGCAATGATCAGATGGGTCTTCACCTTCAAGGACAGAGACTATGGAGCCAAGGGGGAGGGACTGGGCCAGGAAGGTGGGCAGGGGCAGCAGAGGTGGGCCTACTGAGGCAGGTGGCCAGGTGGTGTAGGGGAGGTGGCAAGGAGCCTGGGGGTCTTCCAGTCCCAACAAAATGAAGAGCAGAGACACCCTGTCCCATGGCTTCCTGCTCTGTAAACCCCCCACGTGGCAGGGACAGTGCAAAGACAAGGCCAAGAGGTGGGCACAGCGCTTCTGGGTGTGTTATTTTTGCTGTTGCTGGGGTGGTGGAGACACTGGGGGAGTGCAGGCCAGGATTTCGTGCATTCAGTGCCATCCTGTGCGCCAGGCACTTTGTGGTGCCAGTGCTAAGTGAGGACCCTGGTATCTCTGGGCTGTGCTGGGCCCCTGAGCCCAGAGGTCAGGAGTCCCATGGCAGTTCTCCCCAGTAGGGAGGCCTGGGAGGCTGAAGGAGCCCCCATCAGGTCCAGGCTGGGTGGGCAGGTGGGCATGTGCTCAGGGAAGGTTTGCAGGAAGATGGCAGAGGCCTAGGGCTGCTGGGAGTCTAGGTAGGGAAGAGGCGCGGCCTCCCTGCTGCAGCCCAGTCAGTCAAGGACTCTGGTGAGCTTGTCCATGGCCTTGCAGGGGCCACAGTGGAAGCAGAGGCACCTGGAGGTGATGGTGGGAGGGGTGGGGGCAACAAGTAAGCTATGGTGTTGGGGGCCTGGGTGACCTGGGGAGGGAGGAAGCAGGAAGGGGCAGGAAGATGGTGGTAGCACAGACTGCCGGAAGCAGTAGTTTCCTCTCTCCAGGGCTGGGCCAGGAAAGCCAGCCCTCAGGCTTCCCAAGGTGCTTCCTGCAGATAAGTGGGCTTCCAACCACCCCTTCCTGCTCCCCCATTTCCCCACCCCTCCCATCCTGCTCCAGCCCCCAGGGGACCCTCAGCTCCCTCACTCAGGCCAGGCCAGTGGCCTTGGAAAAACCTGGGCAGGGGGTGGGAGATCCAGGCATCCTGGGGCCAGCCTTCTGGGCGGGGAGTGTCTGCGAAGAAAGCAGGACCAGCCCCAGGCAGCGCTGGAGACTGGGCTCTGAGGGGTCAGTGGAATCCTTGGACGCAGAGATTTTCCCCTAAGTACGGACGGTGGGAGAGGTGGTGAGACTCAGGCCTCCCTCAGGGGTCAGGGTTGGTCCTTGGGAGGTGGCCCAGCTCCGGGGGAGACTGGAGGCAATGGGTGGGTCTGGGGGGTTGTGGCGGGCAGGTAGTGGTCAAGGCAGCTCTGTGGGCTGCGGGCTGTTCTCGGAGGGGGTGCCACCACTTCCCTGTGGGGCTGGGTATTTCCAGGTTGTCATGGGGAGGGGCAGGGAGGCTTTCTGTGTGTGGGTTCATTCAAGTTTATTCTTGGGAGGCTCAGGGAATCCGTGCTGCTCTGGGGAAGGCTGGGGTCCGCGCTACCGCCCCCCCCCCAACTCCAGGTGCCAGAGGCTGTCTCGAAAATGTTGTCAGGGTGCCCTCTGGGTCGCGAGCGCTGTGCGAGGGGGTCAGGGCCTCTTTTCCGAGGAAGAATGAAGGTGCGCCGGGGGCGGGGGGGGAGGTCTGAGGGAGTCAGGAGCTGTTTCTCTGGAGTTTAGGGACATCGCGACGTCGATCCGCTGCGCTCCCGCGGCCCTAGGGTCACAGTATCCGCAGCACTGGGGTGGCTTCTGGGAGGCTCTCGGGGCGGGGGGGCCTGGCACGCGCCAATGGGGCGGTGGTGCCTGAGCCACTTTCTTCGCCGCGCTCCCCGCTCCTCCGCCCACTCATCACCCCCGCCCGCGTTGCCACGACAACGGGTAAAACTAAAATTCACTTCCTGCTGCAGGTGGAGTCTAGTAGCGCCCCCTCCCCTAAGCCCTTTCTCGTAGGTCGCGCCCCCATCCTGTCGTCTCTAAGGTGACGGGGAGGGGGCGACAGGCGCTGGATCTGGGAAACCCGGGTCCCGCAGGGAGGGGGAGGCTAGTCTTAGAGTCCGGAGAGAACTCCCTAAAGTCGGCTATGGGTGGGGGGTCGCGGGAACGCTGTGGCCCTGAGGGTCCAGTCTTGAGGTGAAGCGACTCCGGCAGTGGGGAGCCCCGAGGTCTCCGCCTTCCCACCCAAAGGAGCGGGGCAGGTCCGGCCCCTGCCCCGTGCCCCAGCCTGGGGTGGAGTGGGACGGGGAGGTCGGCAGAGTCGGGGAGAAGCTGCTACTCCTGGAAACTAATGTTCGGGATTTTCTCTCCCCTCCCTGCCTTTCCTCCGGCCCTGGTGCCCAACGCGACCCCCACCCCAGCTCCAGGAGCCCCGCGCCGCAACCTCCGCGGCGGACCGCGGACGCCCGCTCGCAGCCGAAGCGCGCGCGGCCCCAGCTGCTCAGCCACTCCCCCGCCGCGAGGCCTAGGGCGCCCCGCACCCCGGCACAGCCCCCAGGGCCCCCGCCCGGTGGCGCGGCCCCACCCTCCGCGCGAACCCTCCCACCTCACCCCGAACCCTCCCAGGCCCCCTCGCCCCCGCCCCAGGGCTGCCCTGAGGCCGGCCGGTCCCCGCCTCCGGCGCAGCCCCCCGGCCGCCCCCGCTTCCCTCGCCGCGCAGGCCCCCTCCCCCCGCCGCCCCCGCCCCCGGGGAAGGCAGCGCCGCGCGGAGCCGGGGCCCATGCAGCCGAGCCGTGCTGCCGCCGCTACCAACGCCGCCGCCCCTGCGGAGCCCTCGGCGCCGCTGCCCCCAGCGCCGGCCCCGGTCTCGGCCCCCCCCGGCCCCCTCCCGCACAGCGCGGCCAACGGGGCTCCGGCGGGGGGCGAGGGGGGGCCGGGGCGCCCCGTGGAGTCCCCGCGCGCCCCTCTCCCTGCCGCGATCAGCCCCGGCCCCGGCGCGGGGATGGACGGCCCCGGGGCCAGCTTCGTGGTCGTGCGCGTAGGCATCCCGGACCTCCAGCAGACGGTGAGCCCCGCTGCCCGGGTCTCGGCAGCGCCCCCGCCCTCCTCATCCCAGCCCCCAGCCCCACCCGTGCGCTGGGAGCTGGGCGCGGGAGACCCCAGGCCCGCGGCTACTCACCCCTCCCCCGCCGCCTCCGCCGGGACCCTCCCCATCACCCCCGCGGGGCGGGGCCCGGGAAGCACCGCCCTCGGGGCGGGGCCTCGCCCGCTGGCCGCGGAGGCGCGGGGTCCGCGGCTTGGGCTCCCGCGCCCCGGGCTCCCGCGCCCCGGGCTCCCGCGGGGTCCCCGGGACTCGGTGCCCTGCGCGCCGCTTGGCAGGGCCGGCCCGTGCTCATGAACTCGCTCCACCGCAGAAGTGCCTGCGTCTGGACCCGACCGCGCCCGTGTGGGCCGCCAAGCAGCGCGTGCTCTGCGCCCTCAACCACAGCCTGCAGGACGCGCTCAACTACGGGCTCTTCCAGCCGCCCTCCCGGGGCCGCGCCGGCAAGTTCTTGGACGAGGAGCGGCTCCTGCAGGAGTACCCGCCTAACCTGGACACGCCCCTGCCCTACCTGGAGGTGAGCGGCGGGCGGGGACGGAGGAGGGCGCGCGTGGCGCGACCACCTAGTTCCGAGGCATGAGCAGTGAAGGGCTCGGCCGTGAGGAGCACCGCGGAGGAGTCGTGTGGAAGCCGGGGTCTGTGTGCGGCGAGTGCAGGGAGTGATGTGTGTGGTGTGCGCGGGGCCTGCAGGGAACCATGTGTGCGGTGTGCAGTGAGCAGTGTGCCGGGCCTGCAGGCAGCGGCGTGCGGCGGGAGCTCTGAACGTGGCGCTGCGGGGTGGGGTGTGAGCCGGCTTGCGCCCAGAGCGTGTGTGGAGTAAGCCAGCGCGTTATCTGTGTCCATCTGCCCCCCTCCTGGGAGCCCAGGAAGGCAAAGCCAAGCGTTCCTCATTTGCTCACCCATGTCTGCTGTGTAGGCCATCGAGTGCCCTGTTCGGCTTGGGGACACAGACTCGTGGTGCTCTGAGCAATGAGAAATGAAATAGGCATTATGGTTGCTGAGCTCTAAGTTGGCTTGGCCTCTGTGGTGGCCCAGGGAAGTAGGGTCAGTTCTACTGAGAGAGGAGGTGTCTGGGAAGGTAAACCTGAAACAGGGTCTAGGGAGAGAAGTGGGGTTTTCCTGGGACAGGAAGACCATGCAGGCCATGGACAGCTGGGCGGGTGTCTCCCCTGAGCTTGGTATAGGCTGTGTCCTTGGCTGTGTGGATAGGATCTGTGATGGGAGGGGGGGGGGTATCCTGTGATTGAGGGTGGGCGATCAATGGAGGCCTGAAGGGCAGAGTGTGCAGGGCTCAGTTTTGTGCATGCATCCACTCAGCCTGGGTGGACACCTTTTCCCTGCCTTCTCTTTTCCTGAGCAGTTCCGATACAAGAGACGAGTTTATGCCCAGAACCTCATCGATGATAAGCAGTTTGCGAAGCTTCACACCAAGGTAAGGAGGCAGCCTCAGGGAGGGGACCATGGCCCATATTTCCCCCGCCTCAGTGTGGACTGGGTTTTGTGATGTCAAAAATGTCCTTTAAAAGCTCCTCCTTGAGCAAAAGACAGAAAACTGTACAAGAACAACAATTAAAATAAATTAAAAATAAATAAATAAAAGCTCCTCCTTGAGGCCGTCTGCCCCCAGCCCTGCTCCCAGCACCTCCACCCCAGCCTGGGGCTGACCACAGCACCCCCAGCTTTGACTCCACCTCTTTTCTCCTGTGCTCAGAGCAGGTGTAGGGGGTGGCTGGAGGGCTGGGCACAGGCTCCGGGCATCATGGCTGTGGGTGGTGGTCTGGTGATGGGTTCCTGTTGGATCAGAATCTTGCTGACCCCTGTGGTCCACCCCTGGCTTAGTGGGGGTGAGGTGTGACAGGGCACATACCCCGGTGAGAACCTGGGCAGGAGAGAAGTGGACAAGCACCTGATATGGTCACTGGGGGAGAGCTAGGAGCCCAGCATATGGTGGTTGCCAGCACTGGGCACTTGGAATCGGGCATCTCATTGGCTGCCTCCTGGGAGGAAATGTTGCCCCATTTTGCACCTGAAGGTACTGAGACCCAGAGCAATTGAGTGACCTGCTCACAACTGTGCAGCCAGTGAGGCTGGGGCTGCCCCCAGACCTGCCTGGCTGCAGGCCCTGTACAGAGGTGCACCTGCGGGAACCATCGCTAGGGGGCACCTTGCTGCTTTCTCCGAATGCAGGCAGGGCAGGTGGGGCCTGTGGGCTCTCCCCACAAATGGACCCCCTGAGCTCCCACCTCAGGCTCCTGTGGACCAGGGGACATTTGCTCTTCTCTGGAGCCTAAAAGAGGCCTCTGAGCAGGGTCACCCCTGTGCCCCAGGGACCCCTCTGTGACCCCTCTGCAGCCACTCTGGGGCTACAGAGCTGCTGTGGAAAGGTCTTCCCTCCCTCCACTGGCCCCTGTGTGGCCCTGTCACCCTTGGTTTCTCCCGTGGTGCCTATTACCTTTCCCCAAAACTGTCCTTAGCCACCCACAGGACACTGGTGACTCTTGGCCTTCAGTGAGTCCTACCCCTTTTTAGGATGAGTCTTGAGTCTCTGCCTGCCTTGGCCCCAGCTGTCCACCATCACACCGCCCACCTCGGGTGCGGCTGAGGTCTCTCCCTCAGTTGTCCTGACCTGAGGTGACCCGAGGAGACCTCCTGGGGTGTGGTCCCTGTGGCACCCTCTCCTATTCCTGGTGTGTACTGAGTATCTCTGGAAGGCCTGGGGCCTCCGACCAGGGCACCTTGCTGTGCATGGAGCTCCTGTGGCACCAGCCAGGGCTCAGGGAGGCTTTTTTTGTAATGTTTACTTTTTAAAAGTTGATGTTATTTTTTTAGATTTTATAGAGGGGAAGGGAGGGAAAAAGAGGAGAGAAACATCTATGCGTGGTTGTCTCTCATGCACCCCCTACTAAGGACCTGGTCTGCAACCCAGGCACAGGCCCTGACTGGGAATTGAAAAGGTGACTCTTTGGTTCACAGGCTGTCACTCAGTCCACTGAGCCACAACAGCCAGGGCAGGGAGGCTTTGTTGAGTGAATTCGAATGTGATTGGGCTAATGAAGGAAAGGCAGGCAAAGTCCTGTCACAGGGGGACCCCTGCTTGTGGGGTGGGGCCCCTAGGGTAGAGGTCCTCCATGGGGTGAGTACATGAGAAGGAACAAGTCCCCTTGGGAGTGACGAGCTGTGGGGCTGGTCCCCACCTGGGTGGCCTGGGCTCTTCCAAGCTGGGCACACTGGGGCATTGGGGCCGGGCGGAGGAGCTGGGCAGTGCAGGAGGCCTCCGCAGGTGGCCAGAGGCTGGCTGGTGGAAGGTGGGTGGCAGTCAGGAGCTGGCGGCTGTGATGCGGACTGACCAGGGTGGTTGGGTGTTTCAGGCGAACTTGAAGAAGTTCATGGACTACATCCAGCTGCACAGCACAGACAAGGTGGCCCGCCTGCTGGACAAGGGGCTGGACCCCAATTTCCACGACCCTGACTCTGGAGGTGAGATGCAGAGCAAGAAGGGGCATAGCCATGAAGTGGCTGAGACGTAACTTTTCTCTGTTTCTTGAACCCAGAGTGTCCCCTGAGCCTCGCGGCCCAGCTGGACAATGCCACGGACCTGCTGAAGGTGCTGAGGAATGGCGGTGCTCACCTAGACTTCCGCACACGTGATGGGCTCACTGCTGTGCACTGCGCCACCCGCCAGCGGAATGCGGAGGCTCTGACGGTCGGTGCCAGGGGTCCTGGCCTGGAGGGGCCTGTGGGCTGGGGTGGGGAGAACTCGGGCCCAGCGTGGACACTGTGGCTCCTTGCCCTCAGACCCTGTTGGACCTGGGTGCCTCACCTGACTACAAGGACAGCCGTGGCCTGACACCCTTGTACCACAGTGCCCTGGGGGGAGGGGACGCCCTCTGCTGTGAGCTGCTCCTGCACGACCATGCTCAGCTGGGGACCACGGATGAGAATGGCTGGCAAGAGATCCACCAGGTGGGCAGCCTGGGTGCTGGTGGGCGCCCCGCTCTGTCCAGGCATGCCAGGGTGGGGCATTCCCAGCTCTCTCTGCAGAAGAGGGGATTCCCAGCTCTGTCAGCAAGTGCAGGGGTCCTGGGCTCTGTTGGGGGACCCAACAGCACCTCCCTTCTCCCCCAGGCCTGCCGCTTTGGGCACGTGCAGCATCTGGAGCACCTGCTGTTCTACGGAGCTGACATGGGGGCCCAGAACGCCTCGGGGAACACTGCCCTGCACATCTGTGCCCTGTACAACCAGGTGTGTCTGCAGGTGTACACGTGTGTGCCCAGTTGACCTGGGGCAGTGACTACCTGTGTGTGCACCTCTGACCCTGTGCCCCTCCATGCATGCGTGTCCTGCGTCCTGCAGCAAACTGTGGCCCTGAAAGCCTATGTGGGCATGTCTGTTCCCTGAACACGTGTGTGTTCTGAGCAACCAGGTGTGAATGGCGTGCATCTGGGCCCTCTGGGCCAGGTGGGACGTGATGTGTACCCCGACCTGCTCCTCCTGTGCTATGCAGGTGTGCCCCGAGTGTGTAGGTGGGGTGTGTGCGCCCCACACCCGTGTGCGAGTGTGTGTCACACCCAGACCCCCACTCCAACCCCACCCACAGGAGAGCTGTGCTCGAGTTCTGCTTTTCCGTGGAGCCAACAAGGATGTCCGCAACTACAATAGCCAGACAGCCTTCCAGGTACAGGCGAGGGGCTGCCCCAGGGGGTGTCTGCCTGGGTCTTGGTGGGTCTAGGTCTGTGGGCCTCGGCCCTTCCCTTGAGCTGACTGCCCCAGGGTGAGGTGGGGGATGGAGTGGCCAGTAGTGGTGGGCTCACAGGCCAGTCACTGCAGAGGGTGAGCTCTTTCACTTCCGGGGAGAGAGGAGGGTCCAAGGGCGCTGGAGCCAGGGGAGAACAGGTGTGGGCCTGACCTTCCAGGGATGGGTGGGGTCAGAGGGGTGGTCCCCACTCCTGACTTGATTTGGGTGATGTTTCTGAGCCCTTTCTCTGTTCCGGTTTGGTTCTTGGCATCTGGATGACTAGGTGGGCAGGGTCCACGTGGTCTGCAATGTGTGGGAGGAGTTGGGGACCTTTGGACCATGGAGGCAGCTGGGGCCTTCGGAGGAGGTGTGGGGAGACCAGGCCAGGCTGCCGTGTTGTCCAGTAGGGATGGCTGTGGTGGGCCTGTTGGCGGACAGATGGGTGACGGACAGGTGGGAGGCAGTGGGGGGCCACGGCTGAGATGGGAAAGGTGGTACGTGGGGAGAATAGATGGGGGGACCAGTGGGTCCCAGGGTGCCGCAGACTGTCCTGGTTTTACCTCTGAGGGTCTCGTGCCCCAGGAGATAGTCCTGAGTCCGGGGCAGACGGGGATGGTGGGTTAGGCAGGGGCAGGGTCCGAACTCAGGGCCACTATCTACAGGAGATAGGAGCCCGTGGAGCCCCGGGCCCAGGGATGGAGAGGGTGGTGCCCCTGAGCCCCTCCCTGCCCCCACAGGTGGCCATCATCGCGGGGAACTTCGAGCTGGCGGAGGTCATCAAGACCCACAAAGACTCGGATGTTGGTAAGTTCTGCCCACCTGAGGTCTGGGTGGGATGTGGGTTTTGGGGGGTTCTTGGGGGTCCCTGGGGACAATACAAGGGAGCCCCTGTGTCCAGACGTCTTCTTCCAGCTCTGGCTGCCAGCTGTACTCTGTCCTGTCAGTTCATCCGTGGTCCCTTCAGGGAGAGGGAGTATGCTGAGGGAAGGGTCAGTGCAGAGTGGGCAAAGGGTCAGGGTCAAGATCAAGGGCATGGTTAGCTCAGAGCTGCTGGTTGTGGCCAATGCTGGGTTTAGGCATTGGCTGAGGTTGAGAGGGGTTCAGGTTAGGGTCAAGCCTTGTCTTACCATCAGGTCATGTGAAGGGCTTGCCAGGGATACGGGACAGTGGATACTGGCTCCTGCCCCTCAGCATTTCACCCCAGTCCAGACCAAGAGCTGGGTTCAGTGGCCACAACGTACTTCCTCCAGACAAGGTCACCTTGGTGTGCTCACAAAGAAACATGCAGGGATGGGGGTGCTGTCCTCAGGGCTGGGTGCATGCACGACTCGTGGTCCCAGAAGAAAAAGCAGGACGAGTCACCTAGTCTCGACTCCAGGGCAGGAAGGAGGATGGGCACAGCCGTCACAGGTGGCTTTAGGGAGGTCCCCAGCCACTCCCAGCTCACTGGTGGGTGTGGGGCTCGTCTGGGGCCTGTCCTCCGAACCCTGCTATCCAGCCCTGGTGTGGGGTGGTTGGGGCTACAGGAGTGGGTGTGCCTCCCCTTCTGGAAAAAGTATTTTCTGGCCAGAGGCCACCCCTGTGGGCACCTGGCCACAGAGGTGCTCCCTCCTTGGTTCCCGTGTCCTGGTTGGCCCAGACGTTTCCACCAGTGGCTCAGTCTGGAACACAGACCACCAGGCCCCTCTTTCTGCCCTGAGTGACAGTGAGGAGCTGAGCTCTGGGACTGGCCTTGGGGTCAGGCCCTTCTCAGCTCTGATGAGAGGTTACCGTCAGGGCTGGGGTTGAATTTTGGACTGGAGTTGAGATTAAGACCGTGTTCATGGTTAAGGACTCTTTTCTGTAGGGCCTCCCCTAAGTAGACCTCCTCACAAGAAGCTCGGTTGTGGGCCTCTGATGCCCCAGGCGGGTTGCACATCGTGACAACCCATGGCAGGTCCAGGGTGTGGGAGGGTCCAGGGCAGCAGTGCCAGCTGAGGGCAGTGGGGCAGGGTTGGGGCCCAGGCGCCAGCTGGGAGAGAGCTGTGATGAGCTCTAGGTTGGAATGATGGGCAGGAGGCAGTCCCAGGCTGGCTGGGCCTGCGTGTTGTTCACCGGGAGGTCCTGGGCTTGTGGACGTGGGGGGGTGTCTTTTCTGCTCGTGGTCATCTGACCACAGGAGAGCTGCTGAGGAACTCTGTGCCTTCAATCCTCTTAAGCAAAAGGGGGCTTTTATGGTTATTTGCATCTGCTCCTTACCTTTGCCCTCCTGTGAGGCTCGGTTCTGTGGGCTTGGACTCTGGCTGCGGCCTCGGTCCCTCTGATTGGAGGGAGGGGCTCGCCTGACCCTGGCTGAGCGTGGGAAGGCCCCCGCCGCCTCTCATTTCTGTGGTGTGGACAGAGAAGCTCAGGCTCCTGGGGGTGCCGCGACTACCATGTACTGCTTGTCTCACACACTGGGGGTGGGGGGTGCAGCCCTGAGCTACAGGGTGATGTCATCATGGGCATTTACTGTGAACCCTGTTGTTACCTTTCTGTTTGTCCTCACCTGAAGACACACTTATTGATTTTAGAGAGAGGGGAAGGGAGGGAGAGAGAGAGAGAAACATCAATGTGAGAGAAACATCGATCAGTTGCCTCCTATACGAAGCCCCTGACCAGGGAATGAACTGGAAACCCAGGCACATGCCCTGACCGGGAATCAAACCCGCGATCTTTCAGTGTACTGGACGAAGCTCCAACCAACCGAGCCACGGGCCAGGGCCCTGTTATCTTAACTCACCCTATCAGCACCCCACTTGTGATTACCGGTCCACGTTCAGAGAGGAGGAAACTGAGACCACATAGTCTGTCTTCAAACTTAGGCTGTGGAGGGGGTCTGTACCTGTCCCCCCCACCCCCTCTGCACCCCTCCACTGCAGGAGCACTCCCTCAGTGACAGACACGATTGCTCTGTCCCCTCCCAGCCCAGGGACCCTAGTGGGGCTGCATGCAGAGGAGGAGCCGGAGCAGGTTCCTTGAACCCACCCAGTTCCTCTGCCTTAGGCAGGGACCTGTCAACCGCAGGGCGCAGGCCACTCAAAGCCTCTTGGCTGCCCTACCTGCCCCTCCAGGCCGACAGGACTGAAGCAGGGCCCCTGGCCTGGGAGCTGCCACCTTGGGCCACCTTCAGCCCTCGCCGCCCTGCCCCCCCCAAACCCCATGCACGCAGTTTCAAGCACTTGCTCTCACACCTGTGCCCATGATGCTTGGACCAGGGCACTAGGGAAGTGCTGTTCACATCTAGGTCACGGTTGACTCCGCAGGTCTGGGTGGCGCCCGAGAGCCTGCGTCCCTGATGTGGCCCAGGGTGCAGAGCAGGAGTCTGGGACAGGGCTTGGCGAACCATGCCCAGCAGGCCAAACCCAGGCTCCGGGCTGCTGTTTTGTTTTTACATTGAGGCCTTAAAATCGAGGATTTAAATTTCATTATGTAAAATGAACTATTTTAAATTGAATAATTCAGGGGTATTTAGTACCTTCACAATGTTGTACAACCAACTTTGTTGAATTCCAAAACATTTTTATCCCCTGAAAACCCTGTGAAATCAAGCAATGAGTCTACATTTCCCTCTCTCAATGCAGGTCAGCCATTAACATACTTTTTATCTGTGTGGCTTTACCTGTTCTGGATATTACGCGTGAACAGAAACTCCTGCGACATGCGGCCCTTGGTGTTCCAGGTTCCATCCCGACTGCCGGACGTCGCTGCCGTGTTCCTTTTTGCAGCTGAGCGACGTTCTGCAGTTTGCATGTGCGACTTCTCATTTCTGCCGGCATCTTCCACGGACCCTTGGAAGGGTTCTGCCTCTTGGCTGTTGTGAGCATGTGAGCATGTGTGGAAGGTGTTTGCTTGGATGCCTTCTTTCCGTTCTTTCGCGCTGTACACTGAGGAGTGGAATCGCTGGGTCAGGTGACGATAGTGCTACATTTAGCTTTTTGAGGAACAGCCAGATTGTTTTCCACCATTTTACACTTCCACCAGCAGTGTGGGAGGGCTCTAAATTCGTGAGATCCTTGCCAACACTTGTTCTTATCAGTTTTTTAAAAAAATACGCAGCTATTCTGATCAGTGTGAATCGATATCTCATTGTGGTTCTCAGATCACGTTTCCCCGACGGCCGATGGTGCTGAGCGCCTGCCCTGTGCTGTTGGCCACTCCGTTCTTTCTTTGGAGACATGTCCGCTTACGTCCTCTGCCGGGCTTGTGATCACTCAGGGACTGAGCTGGGGAGGGTCCCTTCCTCTTCCCTGTTTTGGATCAGTTTGAAGAGGATTGGTGTTAGTTCTTTAAATGTTTGGTAGAATTGATCAGTAATGCTGCCTGATGCTGGCAGATTGTGTTGGGAGATTCATGATTATTGATCCAGTCTCTGTTATGGGCCTGTTTAGATTTTCATTGCTTCTTGAGTCAGTTTTGGAAATTTGTCCACCTCATCTAGCTTATCTGTTTGTTGGCATTTAATTGTTCATAGTATTCTCTCCTGTGCCCTTTCAACCTACAAGAGGGGTAGTAACTCTGTGCATTTCATTTCTGATTTTAGTTATATGTGTCCATCTTTTCTTTTTATTCTTAGTCTAGGTAAAGTTTTGCCAATTTTGTTGATATTTTCAAAGAAACAATTATGGTTTCATTGATCCTTTCTGTATTTCTATTTATTTCATTTATTTTTGTCTAACCTTTATTATTTCTTTTCTTCTGCTAGCTTTGGGTTTGGTTTGTTTCTCTTTTTCTAGTTTCTTAAGATGTGCAATTAGGATATTGAGTTGAGACCTCTCTCCTTTTTGAATGTAGGTGTTCACAGCTATAAATGTTCCTCTTAGTACCACCTTTGCTGCATCTCATAAGTTTTGGTACATTGTATTATGGCTTTTGTTTTCTCAAAGTGTTTTCCAGTTTTCCTTGTGATTTCTACTTAGATGCATTGGTTGTTTAAAATTGTGTTTAATGGAGACATATTTGGGAATTTTCAAGGTTTTTTTTTTTCTGTACTTGATTTCTAGTTTTATTGGAGAAGATACTTTGTATGCTTCTAGTCCTTTAAAGTTCATTGAGCCTTGCTTTGGTCTATCCTGGGGAATGTTCACTGTGCCTTAGAGAAGAATGTGTATCACACTGTTGTTTTGTGGGGTGTTCTCTCTCTCCCTCTCCCCCTCTGTCTCCATACGGACACAGACACAGGGTCTGGCAAAAGTAACACCACTGAGCGTGGTACATGATTGTCTCACACGAGACGGACGGTAATGTGAACATTGCACCTCCAATGTCACATGGTGTGCTTGAGTGTGATGTTATGTTACAGAATTGCATGCTTACGATTTCATAATATAATGTTTTTATGTAATCAAAAAGGGGCATTATTTGTGCCAGACCCTGTATATCTCTTGTTAGGTCTATTGATTCAAGTTTTTTTTTGTCCTTACTGATCTCTGTAGATATTCTATTCATTATTGAAAGTGGGATGTTGAATTTTTACCATAGAACTATCTATTTCTCCAAATGTGTCTATGTTTGTTTCATATTTTTGTTTGATCCTCTGTTCAATGAATGTATGTTAACAGTTGTCAATCTATTAATGAGTCAACACTTTTATTATATAATGCCCTCTGTCTCTTGTAACACTTTTTATCTTTAAGTCTATTTTGTCTGGTAGTAGGATAGGTATTTAGATCTGTTCTGGTTACTATTTACATAAAATATCTTCCTATATCCTTTTGTTTTACTTTTTAAAACTTACTTGTGTCTTTGGAAATAAGGTCACTCTTTCATAAATAGCATATAGTTGGATCATGGTCTCTTAATCCTTATCTGCTTTTTGAATAAAGTTTTATTGGAATGCAGCCACACCCATTTGCTTGTGGCCATTTCTGTGCTGTGGCGGCCGTGCTGGGTCCTGCGACAGAGACTACTGTGTGCAGCTCACAAAGTCTGGCACGGTGCCTCAGATTTTTTACAAAAGTTTGCCAGCCTGTATGGGTCTAGAGTGGGCGGCCCGCTGTCCTGGTCTGCTCAGGACATAGGATTTTAGTTTTAAAATCTGGAAAGCCCAGGCAAACCAGGACAAGTTGGTCACCCTCTCTGGCTGCCCAGAGCCTCACCTATGTGCTGCTTTTCCAGTTCCATTCAGGGAAACCCCCAGCTACGCAAAGCGGCGGCGGCTGGCTGGCCCCAGTGGTCTGGCCTCCCCACGGCCCCTGCAGCGCTCAGCCAGTGACGTCAACCTGAAGGGTGAGGGGCAGCCTGCAGCTTCTCCTGGACCCTCGCTGCGAAGCCTCCCACACCAGCTGCTGCTCCAGCGTCTGCAGGAGGAGAAAGACCGGGACCGGGATGGTAGCCAAGAGAAGGACGTTGGTGGCCCTGATGCAGGCAGGGGCAGCCAGAGCAACATCAGGTAGGAGGCGCTGGGGGCCCTGGCAGGGCCTGGGAGGGTGGGGTGCCAGAACCAATGCTGAGAGGAGCCAGCACAAGGCTGGCAGAGGTATGGCATCTAGCACCTGTGCATTGGGGGGCTCAGGCTTGGGGTAGGACCCTCCAGTCCCCCAGTTGGACCTACCTGTGTGGGGAAGGGAAGAAGGTGCTGTGGCTTGGGGCAGGCCCCCCAATGCTACTCTGTGGTTGGAACTGGACTTGCCCTGGGGAGAGCGGGCAGCTGAGGAAGCATGTTGGGAGGAGAGGATCTGGTCAGCGGGAGCGATGGGACTCAGAGAACCAGGGGCATGTGAGGGGCATGGCATCCCCAGGATGCAGGGTGGAGAGCCCAGCTGGAGCTCGCGGGTCATCAGGACCGTGCAGTGGGAGCGGGAGGCGAGCTCTGGCTCTGCAGACAGTTGGCCGGGTCCTTGCACCTGCTGACTGTAGCCTTGGACAGGTCAGCCAACCCCTCTGTGCCTGGGGTTAGGGTTAGTCCCTACTTATAAGTGAGCAGGACTAATTCTTTTGAAGTTGTTTCCTTCTGGAAGCCTTCTGAAACCCGGGCCGGTGAGGGGTCCCAGTTGGGAGCTGCTGACCCCACAGCCCCAGCCAGCCACTGCTGCTGGTTAAGGCTTCTTCCCTCCCTGCACCTCGAGGGCAGGAACCACCATCCCTGCTTCCTGGTTTCCCCAGAGCTCAGTCATAGGGAAGGTGCTCAGGGGACGTCATTGAGAGGCAGTCACACAAACAGCACCGTTTTTGTGGTGACAGCTGGACTGTATGGTCTCAGCCTTGACCCTGCCTGAGGCTGTGCTCTGTTAGGGCTGATTTACAGATAAGGATCCTCACTCAGGCACCCTCAGGCGGAGGGCTGGGGTGCAGCAGGAGCTCATCCTTTGCCATTGTCCCTGCTCATGCAGTCTTGATTCCTGATGCCGTCTCTGTCTGTGTGTCTTGCCCAGACTCCAAGGCTGTCTGTCCTGCCCCAAATCATACCAGTTCTCCCCGAAGCCTTCGCATGCCCCATAGATTTTCCTGAGGGTGGGGTGGTTGAGTGGCCAAAAGAGCAAGCTTCTGGATGGCTTTTGCAGAGGGTGGCGCCTGCGTAGGAGCTGTGTGGATGCCCTGCTTTTGTTTATTTTTCGTGCATTCATTCACCTTTCAGCAAATGCAAAACCAAGACCTGCTCTGTGTGGGGCTCTGGCTCACTGCTCTGTGAGGATGGCAAAATTGTCTGTATTGTTTTAATGCAAACATTTAGTTGGTGCCTAGGTTGCCCGGAGTGGTGGGAACCAACATCTCAAGGTCCTGGAGGTTTCAGAAGGACTTGGGCAACTGGGTCCAGCGCTGAGAAGCAGTTAGGTGGGCAGGGGTCCCGGTGAGGGGGCTGCCCTGTGAGCGGCCAGGAGAGGGCTGAGGCAGTGGGGTGTATCTGAGAGGAGAGGGTTTCTGGAGGAGAGACTGATTTGGTCCCAGGAGAGAAAGTGGCATTTAAGCTGCCTTGGGGGGCCTGGAGGTGGGGGCTGCCCTTGTGCCCCTGTTGGCAGAGCCTGGCACAGAGCCCCTAGCCCCCCAGAAATGTGGCCCCAGAGTTCCCACAAGCATCAGAGAGCAGGGCAGAGAAAGGTGGATCTGTGGCTGAGAGACAGCACAGCTGGCTGGAATGGCGTGATCAGAATAGTCCAGATGGTGGGCATGCCATCATGAACAGCCTGGAGGAGGGACAAGAAGGTACCCAAGTGTGTGACAGGACTGTAGCTGTTTCTCAGTCCCACAGAGCTTTGCTCTTGGCTGAGAATGTGGACCTGGCCCGTTCAGGTACTGGGGAGCCAGTGCAGGCTTTTGAGTAGGGCACAGGTGGAGGACCGAGGCCTCAGGCTCGCTGGCCAGGTGGGGACAGCAGGCCAGGTCAGCCTGTCAACACGAGTGTGCATGGGCCTCAGGGGCAGTTGTCCAAGGAGGAGAGGACACGGGTCTGGAGGGGGATTCAGGCGCCCCACACATGGCAGCGGGTCAGGTGTGAGCAGGGGGCGGAGGTGGGGTGGGGTGCACAGACCCGCTCAGGGATGGAACCTTCTCCAGGCGGCTTTTCCGCTGTCTGAAGCGCACGAGTATTCTCCCAAACTGCCCCCGGGTCCCACCTGGTCGCTCCGACTGAGTCCCGCCTCCCCTTCCCCGCCATCCTGTGCCCGACACCCCTCCGCCCTCCGAGCACCGCAGTCCCCTCGCCCCGTGGCCTGCCCACCGTGGGGGCGCGTGGGGGCGCGCGGGGGCCGCGGAGGAGGCGGGGAGGCCGGCCTCCACCTCCCGCAGAGGGTGGAGTCGGGCCGGAGAGGAGGCGGGGCGCGCGGAGATCCGCGGCATGGAGCGAGCCCGGCGCGCCCGGGAGCGCAGCCCCGCGGTCCGGGAGCCCTGAGCGGGCGCGGCTCGTGCGCTGGCGGGAGCGGGCCGGGCGCGGCGGCGCGGCCCATGGAGCGGCCCCGGGCCGGGCCCCCGGCGGGCGGGCGGGCGGCGGCGGGCGGCGGGCTGCGGGCGCTGCGGCGGCTGCGGTGAGGCCGGCGGCGGGGCCGGGCCGCGCGCCATGGAGGCCCCGGGCGCCGGCTTCGCATGTCCGCTGCCCCCCGGCATCGCGTCCGTCACCTACGTGTTCGTCTACAGCCCGAGCGGGCCTGGCGGCCCCGGCGGCCCCGGCCCCGCGCCCGGCCCGGGCCCGGCGGCCCCCGCGCCCCCCGCGCCGCCGCCCCGGGGCCCGAAGCGGAAACTTTACAGCGCAGTCCCCGGCCGCAAGTTCATCGCGGTGAAGGCGCACAGCCCGCAGGGCGAAGGCGAGATCCCTCTGCACCGCGGCGAGGCCGTGAAGGGTGAGGGGCGCGGGGGGCGGGGTCGCGGGGGCGCCCGGCCGGGGCTCCGCGATCGTGTGGGCACTGATGCCATTTTGGGGTCTCTCTGGGCACTGGAGCCACGGTGTTCATTATGGGATGCATCTGCCACTGGGGATTCCTTGTGTCGCTGTGAAGGGCTCTGTGTCAGGGAGGGGTGTCTCTGTTTATGGGGTTCCTACCCACCGTCTGTCATTATGGGTTCCCTGTGACACCACAGGCTCGCCTGGTCTGGGGGTGTTTCTGTGTCACGGGGGCTGGTGTCCTTCAGGTTCTGTGTGTTCCGAGGACCCCATCCCATTACAGAGTTCCTTATAATTCTGGGGTTCCTGTGTCACTTCTGAGACTCCTTCACTGGCAATCCTTATGCTCCGTGGGGGCCCTGGGCCACTGTGGGGGATGTCTGGGACCAGTATGTGTGTGTCTGTGTGTTCGGAGGGTTTCTGTCACTGGGCTTTCTCTGTTCTGGGGACCCAGGGCCATGACAGGCTCCTCTCAGCCTGGGTTCTTCACATCACCAGGGCCTGTCCTCATGGGCACTCTGTGTCTGCAGGAGCCTGAGGGGGGAACAGCTGGGGGTCAGACCACCCTGGTCTATCTGCGGCCTGATCCCCTGGCCACAGACATCGACCCTGAGTGCTTGGCCCCCAGGGATGGGCAACAGCAGGACGGGTGGGAGGAGGGGGCCCTGGGAGGGCAGGAGCAGCACCGTGGCCCCTGCCTCTGCCTCTGCCTCCTGCCCTCCTCGAGTGTGTCCATCTGTGTGTCTCTCTGTCCCCCACATGCCCATCCTGTGCTGTGCCCATCTGTTTGTTTCTGTTCCTTGTGGATCCCGAAATCTTTCCAGGGAAAAAGCCGGGAGGGTGAAGGGAGGGACCGGAGAAAGGGTGCTGGGTGGGCGGGCAGAACCTCAGCCTGAGGTGGTGATGGGAGAAGGGTGGGGGGTGGGCTCCTGCTGCCTGCTCCCGCCTGACCACCTTTCTGGCTTCTGTCCCCCCAGTGCTCAGCATTGGGGAGGGCGGTTTCTGGGAGGGGACCGTGAAAGGCCGCACAGGCTGGTTCCCGGCCGACTGCGTGGAGGAGGTGCAGATGAGGCAGTATGATGCACGGCACGGTGAGTGACCCTCACGCTCCCTGGGTCGCTCCCTAGCTCCCCTTTGAACTTGCTTGGAGCTGAGTCCAGGTGGATGTTCGGAGGACAGCCAAGGGTAAACTCAGGCACACGTTCAGGGTGAAACAGACCGTGTGCCCGACAGACACAGTACGCACACACCCTGCATGTACGTACAGACACTTCACAGCAGTGGACAAACGTGTGATGTGCCCACAGGACACACACGTGTGAGTGCAAGTCTGTGGATGCCGAGTGTGCCTCCCAGTGACCACATGCTCCCCACACGCGGTCCTCACAGAAACACTGGTCCGTGGGGTGCATGATTCCCGTGTGGCTGGCAGACAGGCAATGAGGTCAGTGTGAGAAAAGAGATGCGTTTCCAAAGTGGACAGATTGTCCAGGTGGGCAGTGCAGGGATGCCTGGATCTGCCAAGAGGAAATGAGGCCAGGTGGGCCTGGAGGGCCTGGGGCAGCAGGTGGAGACAGCCTCCAGGCAGGGCCCCTCTGGCGGCGCATAGGGTTTCTTTTCAGTCCCCAGGCCTGGTGGCTGGTGGGGCAGGGGGTCCTCTCCTGAGCGGTGGCCATTGGGGGTCACCAGTGGTGTCTTGGGCCCAAGGGCTGCCGTGCCCTCTAAACCTGGTGTGAGAGTTTCCGGGGGGGAGCCCACCCCTGTGTGGCCCAGACCCCTACCCTCTGTGGAGTGTGGCCGCTGACCTGCACCTGAGCAGGTGCCTTTACCTGTTTGCTTGGCCGTTCCCTGCCCTGCCTTCTCCAGGTGGCTGGGCGTGTGGCAGGGACACACCCCCTGTTGTGTGCCTGTGGAGGGTTGGTGGGGAGGCCTGTGCAGGTGGGAAGTGATCCTAGAGCTTTGGGCCTTCGTGCCAACCTGATGGGGGAGGGGAGAGGGAGGCTGGGCCTCCAGACCCATTGAGCTGAGAGTGGCTCTGTCCTGCTCCGGGGTAGGTGGCGAAGGGCCCGGTTTCAGCCTGTGGCTGCAGGGCTGGGGAGGGCGGGAACGGAGTCGGAACCCAGGAACAGCACTGTGGTTGTTTGATGCGTGTCGGACCCTGTCTGGGGATGGGGCACAGCAGTGGTTGCACAATGGTTACACCAGAGATATTTGCATATGGCCAGGCTGAAGGTGTGAGCCACGCAGGTGCGTGTGCAGGTCACACCCTAGGTTGGCCTGAGGGTCAGGAGGCTTCAGGACAGAGGCATTGGAGCTGAGCCTTGGAGGGTAACAAGGGGCCCTGCAGGTGGCCAGGCGGCAAAGCCGGTGTCCCAGGGTGGTGTGGCATTCCAGCCCCGCGCATGCTGGCACTGAGCATGCTCCAAACAGCGCCCCAGTGCTGGTGTGCTTTTAAGCACTTCACATACAGGAATCGACTTGTCCTCGCTGGTCCTAGAGTGAGGACGGTGGATGTTGCTCCATTTCTAGGAGGGCTGGTCCCACGGCCCAGGGGGCAAAGTCCTCTTTGTGATGCTGGCAGTGGCTGCAGGGTCTGTGCTGGGGCCGACTCCTCCACAGGCTCTGGGCGAGTGAGCCCTGTGCCTGCAGGGCGGATGGCAGGGCTGGGGTGGGGTGGGAGGCCCGTTGGGTGGCTGTGGATCCAGGAGGACCATGGTGGGACTGGAGTGTGTGGCAGGAGGAGACGGGGTATCATCGTGAGAGTGTAGGCTGTTCCAGGTCAGGGCAAGGGCCCGGAGGGCAGATGGAGGTGGCGGCGAGGGGTGGGCAGGGTGGAGCAGGGTCTTGGAGAAGGGAGAGTGCACTCGGTGCCCTGGTGTGGTAGTTGGAGGCCTCAGGCAGTTGCAGGGCTCCTAGATGGGGGTGGCTTTGGGGCTTGTCACCTGCTGGAATTTCAGGAGGTACCTGGGTAGACGGGAGCGTTTTGTGCATGGACAGAGGGGGAGAGGCCTGTGGGAGCTACCTGTCAGGAGCGGGGAGTAGTGTCTGCCCTCAGTGCAGGCTGGGCCTGCCAGCCGCTCTGGATAGAGTCTGATCCGGGGCCCGGGGGCTGGGTTCTGCCAGAGGCAGCCCAGGAATGAGCACCTGCTTCCAACAGGCTTGGATCCAAAGAAAGATCTGTTTCTAAGCCTGGAGTGGGGGCAGAAAGGGACTTAGAGGCCAGGAGGGGATGGTGTGCCAGCACTCGGGGCAAGGTGATGCCCTGGGGCAGCAGCGAGGGGCCTCCTGCCTGGAGCATGGGTGACGGAGCGGCTGCTGTGGCTGATGAGTGAGCAGAATGGTGGGCGGGGGGAGTGGCGGGGCCGCTTCTAGGACACCTGGAAAGCTGTGACTCCAGCAGCCGGCCTCCCCCTCCCCCTCCACGCCCTCCCTTTTCTTCCCAGTACTTGGGGGGGTCATGCTGTGTGTTTTCACTTTGGCTGGCTTTTATGTGTCTGATTAATGAAACTGGGAAGTGAATTTGTGTTATGTAATAAATACAAGTTGTTTGGTCGACAAAATCTAAAAATGGGAGGCCAGGGAACTGTGGAATTGGGGGTCCCTTTGCAGGCCAGCGCCATGAACATGGCTGCAGTTGGGTCAATGTGAGAAGGGTATGGTGGTGGGGAGGGTCTGGCATGCAGCCTGGGCGGTGAGGAGGCCTGTCCCAGATGGCAGGTGCAGGTCCTGAGGGTCCCGGTCCTGAGAGGCAGTGTGTGGCAGGAGAGGGAAGAGCAGGTCAGTGCAGGGGAGGGTGCCAGGGTGACGGAATCACAGGCCATCGGAACCTAGGAGACCCTCCACGGTGCGTTCTGCTCTGTGAGGAGAGGCTCGCAGGGGACTGCTGACTTACTGAGGACATGGGGTTGTGGCAGGGCCCTGAAACCCAGAGTCACACTGTTCCTGACGTCTGTGTCTGCTGGTGTATGGGGAGCTCTTTCTTTTTCCCATCCAGCCTCTGCTTCAGCTGCTCTTCTGTCCACTTACCCTTGGACTCCCTCACTCATCCTGCTGTCATCTACGCATCCATCAACCCGTCCCAACAAGCCAGTGCACCCAACGCCTCCTTCCTTTCTTCCACCCACCTGCCCATCCATCCATCCATCCTTCCATCCATCCATCCATCTATCCATCCATCTGTCCATTTGTCCATCCATTCACCCACTGACCCATCTGTCCATCCATCTTTCCATCCATTCATCCATCTTCCCATCCATCCACCCCTCCTCCTGCACGTCCATCCGTTTATCTGTCCAGCTCGTCACCCACCCACCGTTCATCTGTGTGTCCATCTCTCCTTCCATCCATCTACCAATGTAGATGCTCCTTTCCATCACACCACTCAGTCCTCCTACCCATTTGTTGATGCACCTACTGCCCTTTGACCCCTCCATCCATCCCTCCTGCTCTCTGTCCCTCCCTCCATCTCTCATTCCATCCATCCTTCCCACTATCCACCATGCATTCATTTGTTCACCACCCCCAGCCAGATGTCCACCCATCTGTCCTCCTAGCCAGCATGGGGAGTGCTCATTATGTGCCAGGTGCTACTCTAGGTGCTCGGATCACAGAAATAGACGAGATGCGGCCCGAACCCACACAGGGCTCACAAGCGGTGGAAGAGACAAGGCATAAAAACCTCTAGTTTCTCCTGTGATCACGATTCCAACCTCTCTCTCTCACTCCCTCCGTTCTAGTGGCCCCGGGCTGCTCGCAGCCCCTGGGACACGCCACTGGCCAGTGGGCTTTTGCCTGAGTGCCTGACCCACGTACTGTGTGGCGGTTGCCTGGTGGCCTGTGCCTTTGCTCAGCTGTCTCTTCCTGGGGCGGCCTTCACACAACCCCCTAGAGCTCTGAACTCTCTCTGTGCCCCTCCTGCTTTCTCTTAACCCTTACCAGCACCCAGCAGGTTGTGTACGTCCCCATTCCTTGCCTGTCTTCTCTCTCTGTGAATAGGTTGTAAACTCGGTGGGGCCGGGGCTTTGTTCTGTCCTCTGCTGTGTTCTTAGAGCCTGAAACAAACTGCCTAGTACATAGTAGACGCTCAATGCACACTGAATAAACGAATTAACCTTGAGACATGCTGAAGCAATAGAGAATGAGGGAGGAGTTTTAAGGGTGAAATGCAAGTGGTGGGGGAACAATCTTGGGGTAACCCCCTTGCAGAGAGAGGTGCTGAGAGGCCAGGGGGCAGCAGGAGAAGGGAGCCTGGAGTGGGGTGGGCTGTGCTGGGGTGTGCGCCAGAGAGAACCTGTGGGCTTGCAGGAAGTCCGTGGGAGACAGCGGGCTGCCTCTGCAGGGGCTTCGAGGGATGTTGAGGTCCAGTACAGATGGGACAAAGCTCTGTGTGATGCGGTAACAACAGAGAAGGGGACCCAGCCCCCCACACTGGGACTGCTGGTGCACTCAGGGCAGGACCAGAGTGAGGCAGCCCATGAGGTCGAGCATCTGTGGGCCGTGTGAGGGGCTCCCTGAGGACATACATGGCTTCCATGGCAGTGCACATGGGCACGTGACTTTTCATGCACACACAGACATGCAGGTACATGAGCATGCATGTGAGCACAGCACTTAAACACGACTGTGGGCCACACACACACGTCCATCTTTGCTGGGGGGTCTGGGGCCCTGGCTGTCTGTGAATGGCCCTGGCCGTGTGCCATCTGCCCCACATGCTGGGGCAAGATGACCCTCCCCTCCTGCCTCCAGGGGCCAGAATGTCTTACATGGTCCCCTCAGCCCTCTGACCCCAGGACCTCTGGGCCCAGGACCCAGCGTCCCCCCTCCCCAGCCACTTCCACGTGGCACAGCCAGGGCAGGGGCGTGTGTGGGCAGAGGCCAGTGACCATGAGGGTGGAGGGGGCAGTTCAGGCCACTTGGAGCATGTGGCCCTCCACCAGCAGCTGAATTCCCCTCAGAAACCCGGGAGGACCGGACAAAGCGACTCTTCCGCCACTACACAGTGGGTTCCTACGACAGCCTCACCTCGCACAGGTACGGGCAGCGCAGCTGGGCAGGTGGGCAAGTGGAGGGAGGCGGAGAGCTAGCCCAGGAGGCCTGGGGTGAAGAGGTCAGAGGACCTGGCGGTGGCGCCCTGCCTTCCCCTGTCTGCTGCCCTCCTGGGTCAGTCCAAGAGCAACTCCCAAGGGTGGGCCATATCTGAGGGCCGTGCCCGGGTCCACATGGGGGCAGCCTGGCTAGCCATGCTGTCCAGCAGGCTCCTCCTCACCCCTTCCGTGCTTTCTCCACCAGTGATTATGTCATTGACGACAAGGTGGCTGTCCTGCAGAAACGGGACCATGAGGGCTTTGGTTTCGTGCTTCGGGGGGCCAAAGGTAACAAAGGGTGGGGGCAGCATGAGTGTGGGTGGGGCTGGCGTCACACCAGCAGCGACTACAAACTCTGCGGGGCATCCTGTCTGTCTTGCCTTTGTTCAGCCCTTCTGCCCTCCTCCCTGCCTGCCCTGTCCCTGTGCCTGTGTTTGAACATCTCACCGTGAGGCCCCATGTCCCCACCTTGGGACGTCCAGGGTCTCTGCTGGTGTGCTTAGTGTGTGTGGCTCTTCCGGTGTCTCTGAGGGACGTGTCCTGGACTCCTGGGCTGTCTCTTCTTGCCCTGGGCAGCCCCCACCCCGGGCCACTCTGCCTGCTGTCTGCTGAGTGTGTCAAAGTGGTCTCTGGCTCTGTGGCAGCTGCCTGCCCCTGGACGCTGGTGAAGCATCCTCCTAACTGCCCCACCCCTCCCCCGCAGCAGAGACCCCCATCGAGGAGTTCACCCCCACACCAGCCTTCCCCGCGTTGCAGTACCTGGAGTCTGTGGATGTCGAGGGTGTGGCCTGGAGGGCTGGGCTGCGCACAGGGGACTTCCTCATCGAGGTGAGGCTCGTCCTTACCTGTGCAGCCAGGTGGGGCGCTGGCCCTGGGGCCTGAGAAGGGGACAGCAGGGCCCCCTCCCACCTGCCTGTCTGTCCCAGGTGAACGGGGTGAACGTGGTGAAGGTCGGACACAAGCAGGTGGTGGCTCTGATCCGCCAGGGCGGGAACCGTCTCGTCATGAAGGTGGTGTCAGTGACACGGAAGCCTGAAGAAGACGGGGCTCGGCGCAGAGGTGAGGGGTCAGGCTTCAGACCCCCATGCCCAGACTCTCCCCTCCAGCCCCTGACCTGAGACCCTAGGCCCCAGGCTGCTGGTACCAGATGCCTGAACCTAGGTGAAACACTCCCATCCATGGCCTGGATGCCTTCCCTGTGCCTGCTGGTAGTTGGCCACCCTAGCCCCCAGCCTCTGGCCCTTGACCCCAGGTCTCCCCTCCTCAGATCCCGCCCCCAGCTTCTTGGCATCCCTGGCTTCCCCCCGCCACCCCCAGCCCCTGGTGTGGAAGAGCCCTCTTTCCCTGCACTGCCAGCAGCTGCCTGGAGGCTGGGGTTGCCATAGCAACAGTGAGGTTGACGCTGCCTTCCTTCCGTTCATTGTCGGAGGGAAGGGGGAGGCGGCACCTGAGGGAAGAGGAAGAGCGTCTTCTCCTCGCGCGATGTCGGGGCCCAGCCTGGGCCCAGGAGGCTTTGCTGGCCTGGCAGGCCCAGGCCCTGGCTTGGCTGACCACACCCTGGCTCCCTGAGGGGCGGTGGCCCCCAGGGCCTGGGGGAGCTCTGGAGCAGCAAAAGCCCAGCCTGCTGGGGACCCCTCCCAGCCCCCACCCCATGGCTCTGGTGCCCCCTGCTCAGCCCTCAGAGCTGACCTGGTGGGCACTCAGGTGGGAGCTGGCCAGCACCACCACCCCGACTGGGGCCCTTAACCACCTCCTAAGGCTCCGCCTGCCCCGGCCCAGCCCTACCCTCAGCACCCCCTGAGCCCCCAGCGCCATGAAGAAGTTTGCATCCAGTCGCAGCCTGAACAAGATCCTGGCGCAGTGTGACGCGTCCTCACGGGAGTACGAGGAGATCCAGGCGGTGGAGCGCAAGTGGCACCTGCACCTGGCCACACCGCGCTGCCTGCTGCTGGACAGGAGGTCCAAGGCCTCCCTCTTCTTTGCAGCCCCGCCGCCCCCCAAGAGGGCCCCCAGCACCACTCTGACCCTGCGCTCCAAGTCCATGACAGCTGAACTTGAAGAACTTGGTGAGCAGTGGGAGTGAGAGGAGGTGGGCAGCCCGGTGGGGGGAGGCCAGGCAGAGTGAGCTGGGGTCAAAGCCAGGTAGATGCAGAGGGCAGGAAGGACAGACAGATGGACAGCACCCCACAGGCAAATGGGTGGGTGCTGGAGTGGGCGGGTAAGGAGGGGGATGACAGTCCTGTGGAGGGGGTGAGAGCCTAGGGGCTAGTTGACAGAGCTGGAGACAGACAGCAGGACCGCCAGGGCTGTAGTGGGAGCAGAGGGCCCACCAGTGTCTGCATGCGTGTGCACGTGCCGCCTGTGGCTCTCCATCCGACTGGGCTTCTTCCTTTGTCTGAGAGAGCAGTGGACAGGAGTTGGGGGCCCTGGGCTCTGTCCCTGGCTCTGCTGGGCACCAGCTTTGAGGCTTTGGCAGTTGCGTGACCCTCTCACAGCACCTGCCCGTGCACTGGTTAACAAGCAGGGCAATCCTAGTGAGTGGCCAACCTCGTGAGCAGCGTGGACCTCGCTGGCACAGTGGGTAGCCCAGGCTCTTGGGGGTGCAGCACATTGGGGCTTTGATGGGGCATGTTGTGGGCACGACCCCAGGTGACTCTCAGTGGCCTCGTCGTGGGAGTGTCTCAAGCTCTGTGACCGTTAATAGCCTCATCATTGGTGTGTTCACTTGTACGTAACCGTGTCCTGATGTTCGTGGCCATCAGCGTCTCCATCACGAATGTGTCCCTGTACCCACGCCTGTCAATGTGCCTCATCCTGCTGTCCACACCCAGCCCCAGTCCCAGACCTGTCCCTGGCTTCAGCCATAGTAGGGATGCTGATGCTGGTCCCTAGGCTGGGAGCTGACCCACTCTTGACCCTGACCTTGGCTTCAGGCTTGGTTCTTCCCCAGGCCAAGCCTCGTCCAAGTGGGTGCTCTTGACTGCAGTTTAGTTAAATGTGGAGGACATCTGTGAAGATCAACTGAGCCGACATCCTGACATGGTCAGGATTTTCTCCATAAATATTACAAATAAAATGTAAATGTGAAAACAAATAGCCAGTTCAAAAGAAAGGAACAGGAATCTTCCAGGTCTTAGAAATGAAGAGGCCAAGAGAGTGAGAGGCGGTGGATCCACACTCTGCAAGGGCTGGGGACAGATGCAGATTCTCAGGGTGGAGCTGGGGGTCCTGATGCCTCCATATGGCCAGGAGGTGTGATTGGGGACCCCTGAGAAGTGGGAGAGCTAGATCAGAGGGCAAGAACTGGAATTAGCATCAAAACAACCGAAAACCACAGAAAAGTATGAAAGAGACAAAGTGTTTAAATACAACATTTAAGAGAAATAACAGAATTCATAGTGAAAACAGGGCAGTACCAAAAGGAAAAAAAAAAAGATAAAGAAAAACAGATTTTAAAAGGATTTCTAAAGAACTGTTATTTAAACAAAACATATAGCCACTGAGGTTTGAAAATCTCTGGGATGAACAGGATTGTCCTGCAGGCCCATCTGAAGAAGAAACCAGTGAATCAGAAGACAAGTCTGAGGCGAGCACCCTGAATTCAGCATGTGAGCTGAGGAGATACAAACTATCACAGGGCACAGGGGAGATGCAGAGATACAAACTATCACAGGGCAGAGAGGAGGCCAAGCCCAGGGGGGAGAGTAACAAGGTTAGGGAAGAGGCAATGTTTGAAGAATAAAAGGCTAATAATTTTCCAAAATTGAAAAAGGAGAGGAGATTCCAGTTTGAAGGAGTAGAAGTCCCAAGCAAAGAAATATAAAATAAATCTGCATGTAGATTTGTCACAGTGAAACTTCTCAGCACTGTGGACTGACTACCTGAAGAAGAGGCTGGATGATTTAGGAAGGACAGGAAGATTGACAGCTGACTTCTCATCAGTGATAGTAGCTGCTAGAAGACACTGGAACAATAAGTCCTGTGTGAAAATGCTTTTCCACCTAAAATTCTATACCTAGCTAAGCCAGCTCCTTCAAGAGTGAGGCGGAGAAACCAGCAAATGTCTGGCCCCAGGGTCACAGGGGTGCAAGACTAGTCATAGGGAGCTGATCTGTCACACTGATGGAGGATCCAAACTGATCAATAAACCAATACCCCTAGGAAGCTGGGTCTGGCGACACTCCTTCCCAAGGCTCTGGTGGGCTGATTCCAGGAGCCTCCCTCCAGAGGGCTCCTCTGTAGCCATGCTCAGCTGCATGTGCAGACGGGATCCTCCTTGTTCTGCACAGGGGGGCACTTAGGTAACCTGAGCTCTGTAATCCAGGGACCAAGGGGCTCTTTGGGCTGCTTCTGTGTGAAGAAACGAGAGTAGCAGAGCTCCTTCCTCTTTGCTCCGGCCCAGGGTGCCCTCTGCCATGGCTGTGGGTTCCCTGTTCCCCAGGGGCTGACTCTCATGACCTCAGGTCAGCATTGTCTGTGCCTGCTTTTCCTGGACACTTTGGGGAAGGATGATGAGGGGACATCTGCACTACTGAGTGAGGGGTCACAGCTGTGATCAAAGCTGGACACAGGCTCTTCACATTGCTCTGCTGGGCAGAGATGCCACTCCCACCCCAGAGTTAGCTGTCCCGGGAAGCCAGCCTTGTTGCCGACCTGTGGAAACACCTGGGTTGAGAAAGCCAGGCCAGCGTCAGTGAGGTCCTCCCATGTGCTGAAGGGCTCAGTGCACGACCCAGTGTTTGTGCCATTAAAAGGTGGAGATAAGACTTGCTGGCTCATTGCCAGCGTTGCCATGTCATCTCTGTCACTGTTGAGAACGGATGGGATCCTTCAGGGTCCTATAATCTATTGAGGAGACAACCTACACAGCTGGAAAGAAAAGGAAATGGGAGGTGACAGAAAAAGCAGGTGGCAAGAATGGAGGTTCATGCATGAGTGGTGTTGGGGAGAAGAGTCCCGCAGGGGTGAGGCAGCTGGCAGAAATGGGATGGAGAGGAAGGGGTGGTGTAGAACCCTCCCCCCGCCCCCCCAGATAGGCAGTAGGAGGAGGGAGGGCAGGATTCCCCCACTGCCCTACTGGAAGGGGTGTGTCATGGTTCCCACTTGCCCATCTACTCAGCATGAGCCAAGGATGTGCCAGGCTGCAGAGGCCAACAGAGACCCAGGCCAGTGAGGGCCCTGGTGGGTCTGGTCCCCTCCTGCTTCTCCACTTTCCCATGATCCATCAGGAACTTCTGGGTCCCCTTTCCTTTGTGATGAGGAGGCCGGAGCAGGTGCTGTGCCCGTGTGCAGCCTCCGACTGGCTGTGGTCTGGCACACAGTGACCTGCCCTCGGTCAGGACACTAGAATACTTGGGGGTGACCAGTGCGGCTATGGGTGGCCAACAAGCGTGATTCTTACAAGATTTTGCCCTTTCTCTGAAAAACTTGATTGTTTGTGGGTATCTCCTCCTGTGTGTACATGTCTGTGTGCACATGTGTGTGGGTGTGTGTGAACATGCACGTGTGTATATGTGCACCTGGATATGTGTGGATGTACATGGCTGTGTGTGAGTGTGCACAAGAGAAAATCATGTATTTAAGTGGGCTGTACAAGCATGTGGACACATGTGAGTGGATGCACACAAGTGTGCATGTGCAATTCACGTGCACATGTGCAAATGGATGTGTGTGGATGTTCACAAGTGTGGGCATCGTGTGAGTGGACTGCAAGCATGTGCGTGTGGCTATAAGCATGTGTGCACAGGCTGCAAGCATGTGTGTGTAGACCACAGACATGTCAGCTGCAAGCATGTGTGTGGAATGCAAGTGTGTGCACATGTGTGTGGACTGCAAGCACACATGTGCATGTGTGTGTGGAATGCAGGTATGTGTGTACATGTGAGTGGACTGCAAGCATGAATGTGTTTACGTGTGTGGACTGCATGCACACAAAAGCATATGTCTCTGCTTGTGGTTGTTTCCGCCCTGAGTTTCAAGCTGTGTTGAGCATTGGACAGACTTGCTCCTCCAGTCTGGTAGGGAGTGTAGGTCTGGGGTTGAGGGGTCTGGGGGGGTGCCGGTGTGGGAGGGGTGGGGGGAGGGACGGGGTGAAGGGAGTGGGGTCTGGGGCCCGGGTTCTGAGCATGAAGCCTGCTTCTCACCCCCTTTGCTCTGTTTCTTGATTCCAAGCCTCCATTCGGAGAAGGAAAGGGGGTGAGTCACCTGCTGTGTCCCCAGCGCCCCAGCCTTGCCTGACCCCTGTGCAGGGAAGTGCTGGTGTGTGAGGAGGTTCCAGGTTGAGCCAGGGTGGTCTTGGCCTGGTTACAGCCTGGGCCTTCCCCTCTTGATGGCCTTCTCTCTAAGATCTGGTGGGGGCCCATAGAAGGGCCTGATGAAGGAGAGATGGGGAATGCCCAGGGTGTGGCCACCTGGGGATGTGACAGGCTCAGTCTAGCCCTGGAGCAGCTGGGGAGGCAGGGCTGGGAAAGTCTGGTGGTGGACAGAGCCCTGGAGCCAGGGAGGGAGGGGTTGGAGATCCAGCTGTGGTGCTTTGGGGGTGGGAGTGTCTGGTGCTTGACTTGGCCCGTGTTGCTTCTTTTTGGCTGCTCTGGGGGCCCCCTTGTGCCTGGCGTGTGGGCCCTATTTCTGTGCTGATCTGTTTTGGGGTCAAGCCTAATGCTGACAGTCCATTCAGAGCAAGAGTTGGCCCCACAGCACTGGGGAGAAAGCTTGCTGTTCCCCTGCCCAACATTGACCACCCGCCCCTCGCTGCTGCCCTCAAGCTCATCTGCCGTGTCCTCCGTGGCTGCTTCCTGGGTCCCCTGGGTCCCCAGCCTGGCTGGGGACGTGTGGGGACAGTTTGGGTCTGGGCACTGAGGTCCAGCATCTGGTCTGATCTCAGGGCCTGGCCTCTGCCAGCTTCCTCCACCACCGACCAGGAGTCCCACCGGATGGAAGGCTGGGGTGGCTCTGTGACGCCTCATTGTCCATGGGCCTGGTGCCCACCGGTCTCTCAGCCTGGAGCCCATGGGCCCTCCCCGTGCCAGCACACACCCACCCCCCGCAGCCCAGGCTTCTCACACAGCCTGCAGTCTTGGCCTCTGAGTCCTTGCCACCCCCTCCCCGGTCCACGGGAAGCACTTGCCCTGGCATCTTTTCAGGCATTAAAACCGGAGGTGAGGCCTCCTCCGGGGATAGTTTTGTGCGCACCTTTGAGGTCGACACACGAGCTATTTCTGGAGCTTGTTGGTTCTGTCCTCAGCTCGTTAGTGGGGCTCCCAGGGTGCTGTGCTGCGGCCTGCACACTTCCTCCAGCTGCAGGGGCAGCGTGGGGCTGCACCGCCCTGCAGGCCCTGCTTGTTCCGCCGGCCATGCGCGCCAGCCATGTCCGACAGCTGTGTGTGCAAGGCTGGTGGGGTGCCTCCCGGTGGCCCAGCCCTGCTTCCCAGTTTCCTGCTTCGATTCCTGGTTCAAGTATCTAAAGTGACTTATTTAAGGGCATATTTTCCGGTTTCGTTGGGGACGAGTGTCAGCCTCACCAGCTTGTGGTGCGCGGAGTTCTGGATTCTTTCCCCCTGGGAAAGGATCCTGGTCTGGCCCCGCCCCCGCACCGTGGTGCGCGAGTCGCCTTGGCTGCCTTCGCGGGTGCGTTGCCTTGGGTCCCGGACTGAGTTCCGGACCTGGATACGCAGCCTCTAAATCCACAGCTCAGGTGAGTGTGTGCCCCGCGATTCCCGAGGAAACGTTTCTCTCCACTCCTGTCTTCCTGTCTGTGGTTTCAGGGCAGCCTGGCTGCTGGTCTGACCTTTCACTTCCTGGGTCTGTGATCTGAGCAACTGGTCTCTCAGAGCATCAGCTCCTCCAGGCAGAATGAGGGCAGTGACAGTGTCTCCATGTGGCTGTGGTGGGATGAGAGGAGAGGGTTCGGGTGATGCTCTTCTAACTCTGGGAATCATCTGGGATGGAGGTGGTGATGGGGGCCTCTGTCCCAAAGGGAAGTCCCCTCTTTACGAAAACAGGGGGACCTCTGACAGGCCTCCCTGGTCTGCACCTGGCCTGGGAGCTGGCCTGCACGGGGCTGTGTCTGGTGGTGAGCTGGAACACTGGCAGAGCTGTGTGGGGGCCTGGCTGGGTACCCGGAGCCATGGTGGGGGCGGCATTTGCTCTCTTTCCCCCTGAGCTGTGAGCTGTTTGGGAGCCGAGGCATGCAGACAGGAAGGGGTGTGGCAGACGTGCTCAGAGCCAGGCCTCGGGGCAGTGCCTCTAAGGTACGGGCTGGTGGGCTGGTTCTCGCAACACCGAAGCAGGTGCTGTTCGTGTGCCATGTTGTCGGATGAGGAAACTGAGTCACAGGTGAAGCCAGGACAGTCAGCGTGAAGGGCGGGCCTGGCCTGTGCTGGGTGCTCGACATCTCCGGGGTGTGTTCACTCGGTGCAGCCGCGACGGGCAGCTGCAGAAGTGGAGCATCAGGTGCTAGTGGAGCAGAGATGCTCTCCAAGGCCGCTGGGGTTGGCACAGCCCCGTGTCCGGGGGGGCTTGGGGACCTCAAGGCTGGGGGGAGGGTGCAGTGGGTGGGGTTCTTGAGTGAGAGGGTCCCTGTGGCAGCAGGGGGACACCCTGCTGCACCCCATGTGCTGGCCCAATGGATTCCTGACCTGATAGTTGAGCAAAACTTCCAAGTCATGTTAATGATCAAAATACCACTTTTAAAAGCATCAAACAGCCTGGACGAAGACAAAGCTTTTCTTTTAAAATGGGTTTGAGAAGAACGGTGCCCAACAGCACCTGCTGCCTGGTGCCTTTCCCCCGGGCTTCATTCAGGCCCCAGCCCCCTAGGTGCCCCCTACCCTTCTTCCCCACGGTGCCCCTCACCCTCCTCTCAGCACCTCCCACCCTGAATGAAGGTTCTTTGGCTTTCTGACCAGCGTGGGTGGTGAGTTGTCTTCGGAAAGTGCTCCTTCCATCCATTCTTGATGGATGCAGCATCTTCTGTGGACACCTGCTACACCCCTGGTCTGTCCAGCTGCTATGGGGCTGCACGGTGGTGCCTCATGCAGAGGAGGAAAGTGAAAGGCAAAGGGAACAGGGGATCTCAGGAAGACCCTGGGCTCTCAGCAGGGTATCCGAGGCCTCCACAGAGCGGTCATCCTTTCCCTGGAGGGGGTGTCTGGGGTCCCCTGGAGCCTCCCTGAGGATGGAGAGGATGACAGGGCAGGGTCTGGGTTCCAGTAGGCCCTGTTCCAAGCCCGGGAGCTTGCCCTGGGAGTGAGGGACTTCCGGTGACCTCAGCTGCACGCGGTGGACCAACCTTGCCCCCGGGGAGGACAGAACAGTGAGGCTGCCCACAGTCCTGGTGGCTGAAATGGCCCCTGCTTGGCTGTGCAGAGAAACTGGACGAGATCCTGGCCGCCGCTGCGGAGCCCGCACTGAGGCCCGACGCCGTGGATGCCGACTCGAGAGCAGCCACCGTCAGGCAGCGGCCCAGCAGTCGGAGGGTCACGCCGGCCGAGATCAGTGTAAGCGGGGGCAGGGGCCAGAACCACCTCGGGTGTCTGCATTTCTGGAGTGGGGTCCATCTTTTGGACCCCCCTCTCCAGGGGTCGTTGTGAGGGACCTCACAGCCTCTCCCAGGGACATGTGGGGCCACTTCAGCCCCCAGGATGGCTATGTACTAGGCGGCTCTCGGTGCCTCAGGCAGGCTCTGTGTCAGCCCCATTCATGCCACACATGGTGTGCCTTTGTCCCCCAGCCTCCCCAGGGCCACTGTCTGCTCTGGCCAGCTGTGCACCAAGCCTGCCCAGCACCGTCTGTGCCCAGGCCCCTGCTGGCTGGCCCTACTTGGGTCGCGGGTGCCGGGCAGCAGCATGTTGGCCCCAGTGCATGGGGTGTGTGGCCATAGGCTCAGAAAAAGCATGGGGGGGCGGGGGCACCTGGGGGCCCAGTGCCCAGGAGCCTCCATGTGCCCTCCCCGACTCCCACAGTCATTGTTTGAGCGCCAGGGCCTCCCAGGCCCGGAGAAGCTGCCGGGCTCCCTGCGGAAGGGGATTCCACGGACCAAGTCTGTAGGTACGGCTGGGCTGGGGCTTGCACGGGGCCGGGGTGGAAACGGGCTGAAGGACCCTCTCTCCCCACTTTCACCTGGGGTTTCCAGCCTCCCTCTGAGCCCACCTCTCCCTGGCCCCAGCTGGAGATCTTGGGGTCTCAGGGGATCTCGGGTACACCTACCGTGGGAGGTGGGGTGAGGCCTTTGCCAGTCCTGGAACAGCTTCGCTGAAACAGCTCCTTGAGTCTCCCCCCATGGCTCCCCGTGCAGCGGGTGCCCTTCACATCCCACCCACAGGCACACGCATCCCTGCCCCGGGTCTTCTTGTCTGCTGTGCAGGTACCTGACAACAGGTCACACTCCTAATCCTGAAACCACCCTCCCCTTGAACTTGCCCTCCACCTCACCCCCTAGGTCCTTCACAGCCCATTTTCTGCCACAGTCAGCTGTGCTTGTCAGCTCCTGCCCCGCACCTGCTCCTCAGTCTCAGGAAGGGTAACTCCAATTGTCCCTGAATTGACTCCTTCCAGGGCACCCCTCCCGGTGGGCCTCTGCCTGCCCTGCCCTTCTCGTTCTGATATCCATCGGCATTTGATGTTTCTGCCCTTCGTCCATTGGGCTCTTCCCCCAGTTTGGGAGCAATGCTTGCTGGTTTTCCCCATGGGTCTCAGCGGCACCTGTCAGCCCTCCCCCAGGCCCACACCACACCAGTACAGGTCCTTCTCAAGGCAGTATCCTCGGTCTCCCAGCCTTGGTCGGTCAGAAGGCCTGTCCCTCGGCCATACCCAGTTTCAAGGTGCACCTGCCTCCCTGGCAGCTCATCACGCACCGGGCACAGCCGGTGCGCCCCACACATGACCATGCCCTCTCTCGACCCTGGGCCTGCTCACCTAACAAGCCTCTCCCCCCACCCACTGATCATTCCTCTAGGCCTCCAGTGCCCTTTCCTGCTTACCTGTCCACCCGTGCCCCCCCAGACCTGGTCCCGTGTCCCTCCAACTGTCCTCACCACACCCACCTTCTGTTAGCCAAGGAATGTCCACTCAGCACCCCAATGCTGTTTCACGCTCGCTGCTTCAAACAGTACTCAGGGTAACACTGTGGTGGTCCCGCTACTAGTTCTGTGTTACAGACACGGAAACTGAGGGAGAGAGGCCCAGTGGCTTGCCCAAGGTCACACAGCTGTCTCACCTGTCTTCTCTTCACCTGTCTGGCCAACCAGCTGCCCAAACCCTAATCCCTCATTCACCCCAGGACCTCTGATGACCGATGCGCACTCTGGGCTGACCCTGGGTCAGGTGTGGGGGCTCAGGTGGGGGAGGTGACATGTGCAGACAGCTCAGCCTGTCAGTGACTTGGTGAGTGTGAGGGAGACATGCAGTGGACACGGCTAGGGGGCCCCAACCATACCTGGATGTCCTGGAAGGCTGGAGGGGTGTCTGAGCTCAGACATGTAGGATGAGCAGGTGTTTCTGGGAGATCATGTGGTGAGTTGCTGATAAGGGCCATTCCTCCTGTGTGGCGCAGTCCTTCGGGGACTGCTGTAGGTCATTTCTGTAGGGGGGAGGGTGGGGAAGAGGGTAGGTGAGACTGCAGCCGCTTTGGAGCTCAGAGGCACTGACTCCCTCCTGGCCAGAGCCCTGGGTGTCCTCCAAGGTTTCTTCCTTATCCTCTGCTTCCCCTGGCAAATTAGGGGTAGACTGCCGTCTCAAACACCTTGCACCTGACTCCTCACCATCCTTTTCAGCCCTGCCTAGCCAGGCCTCAGGGTCTTGCTCTTGGACCACAGTGGTGGTGTCCTCCTGACCTGTCCCAGCTCCAGCCTCTTGTCAGATGGGGCCTTCTGCAGAGCAGATACCACCCCTTGTTCCTGTAGCTGACCCTCTATGGGCTCTTTATTGCTTTGGGGTCCTGGGGACCAGCTCCAGCCCCCTTCTGCTTCATCTGGGGGCATCTGTCTCCACATCCCTCTCACTCGGGTCTGCCCTCGGTTGGTCAGAAGGCCTGTCCCTCGGCCATACCCAGTTTCAAGGCGGACGGGGTTAGATCTAAGTACCTGCCCACAGGGACCTGAATACTGGTGGGGACGGCAGTTCTTCTCCACTCACCCTCCCAGGCCCTCCTGTGCTTGGGCCACACAGGAGCTGAGAGGGGCTCATCCTTAACCCCTTGCCATGGCCACTGTGGGAGCTATGACTGGGCTGCTCGCCTCTTGTCCTGGGCACATAATGTAGTCCTTGAAACTTCAAGGTCCTGATCCATACACATGGGGACCACGAGGACCTCCCTACATGCAAGGCCACTCTGAGGCTCCCCAGTGGCTGCAGTCAGAGCTGAGGACTGAGTGCGAGGGCCACTGCTGGTGTTAGTGGCATTGGTCCAGCACCTTAGGGCCACTTCAAATGCTGGGGAATGCTCACCGTACCTGTTTGGGCAGAGGTCCCTGCCCACCCCCGATGGCATCAGAACAGACTCCCCCTTTCATCCTGAGGCAAGTGACTTGCGTCCGCCCAAAGTCAGAATGGGGCCCACCAGACCCCAGGAGCACCGGCTTTCCCTTCCTGGCTGTCTCATGCACTGGCTCGTGGGTGTCTGCGCACTGTGTTCCCATGTCCAGCAGTGGGGGTGGCAGGCAGACCTAAAAACGATGCTGACAGCAGCCTCAGCCACCCGCCGGGGCTGCTTCTAGGTGCTCAGCCCTGTGCTGTGGGCTTTCGGTGGCTCCAGCCCTCACAGGGTGGGCAGTGCCACTGAGAAAGGGAGACAAGTGCCAAGCCAAAAGGACAAGGAGAGTCAGACAATAAAGCCTTGCCACCCAGGAGCCCATCCTGGCTGTGCTCGGACGGGAGCTGCTATGCAGGACGAGATGCAAACCAGGCGTAGGCGGCCTGGCAAGAGCATTGTGCTGGCCGATGGAGGAGGGTGGGGACAGGCAAGCTGCCTGAGGATGAGTCCTTAAAACCCTCCCTGAGCCCAGAAGGAGGCCCCTCATAGGTCCCCAAGGCCTGTGTGAGTTTGCACGGAGGGGCCGTTCATCCACTCTACTTGGGCTGGGCAGGCTTCCACCATGTATCCCCAAGGAGTTCCCACCAGGTTCTGGGTGGGCAGCCAGGATGAGGGCCTGAGCATGCCCACCCTGCTCGAGTTCAGAACTAACGCCGTCTGAGGCAGGCAGAGTGAGGTCTGTCTCAGCTGACCCTGTGGTGCCCAGAAGGGAGCTGAGGCTCAGCAGGACTCAGGGCTAGTCCTGGGGCCCAGCAGCCAAGCAGAGAGCAGAACTGAAATGTGTCGGGTGGTCAACCTGAAGTTCCATTGTCACCCTCCCGCCTGCCCTGTGGTGACTTGCGCCAGCCTTCCTGGATGTCAGGCACTAGGGTGGCAGCTGTCCAGGTGCCCCCAGGGCTCTGGACTGGACATGCACAGAGCGCCCTCCCCTGGGTTTCAGCCCTCTGCCCACCAGAGGCATGGCTCCACTGGCCAGCACCCTGCTGGCACCAGTCCTGCTCCAGGAGTATCCCTGTCATTTCTGACCAGCTCCTGCCTGCTTGCCTGCCTCTGGCTGCCACCAGGCCTCCCTGTGAGACCTGCTTGCTCCATGGCTGGCGTCTGAGATGTGCTGTCTCGGTGGGGGAAGCCCAGCACCTGTGCTCCACTAACGGGGGGTGCCCTTCTTCTCCTGGGGTGTCACCTTTGGGCCGTCTCCATGTCCAGGCTTTGGCAGGTCTAAGCCCCACGTGCGGTCAGAGTTTGGGGCCTTCCTCAGGACCTCTGCTGGTGGGGTCCCCCTGTATCCTCTTCCCATGCTTCTCAAGAACACCCCTGAGCCAACAATGGTCTTGGGGTGCAGATTCTGGGCCTTGCTCAGATCCCCTGCTCTGGGCTCCCCAAGTCCCCTCTGCTCTACAACCCTAGACCCCACACGTGCTGATCCCGTCCTCCTGGTCAGGCCGGCCCTTCCCACTAACCTTGTAGCTTTGGGACCCCCGCCAATCTGTGGTGGAGCTGGGGTAGGCGGCCTCTGCGGAGGGTGGGCGCTGGGGTCCAGAGGGCCCTCCTTGAAGATGCCTGCTCCCGGAGCCTCGGCCAGTCTCACTGGGGCCCTCTGTCCGCAGGGGAGGATGAAAAGCTGGCGTCCCTGCTGGAAGGGCGCTTCCCGCGCAGCACGTCGATGCAGGACACGGTGCGGGAGGGCCGCGGCATCCCGCCGCCGCCGCAGACCGCGCCGCCGCCCCCGCCCGCGCCCTATTACTTCGACTCGGGGCCGCCCCCCGCCTTCTCGCCGCCGCCCCCGCCGGGCCGGGCCTACGACACGGTGCGCTCCAGCTTTAAACCCGGCCTGGAGGCGCGCCTGGGCGCGGGGGGCGCGGGCCTTTACGAGTCCGGCGCGCCCCTGGGGCCGCTGCCCTACCCCGAACGGCAGAAGCGCGCACGTTCCATGATCATCCTGCAGGACTCGGCTCCAGACGCGGGCGACACCTCCCGGCCCCCGCCAACGGCTACCCCACCCGAGCGCCCCAAGCGCCGGCCGAGGCCGCCAGGCCCGGATAGCCCCTACGCCAACCTGGGCGCCTTCAGCGCCAGCCTCTTCGCGCCGTCCAAGCCTCAGCGCCGCAAGAGCCCCCTAGTGAAGCAGCTGCAGGTAGAGGATGCCCAGGAGCGCGCGGCCCTGGCCGTGGGCAGCCCCGGCCCTGTAGTCGGCAGCTTTGCCCGAGAGCCTTCGCCAACGCACCGCGGGCCTCGGCCGAGCGGCCTGGACTACAGCCCTGGGGACAGCCCCGGGCTTGCATTCGGGGGCCCGGCCCCGGCCAAGGACCGGCGGCTGGAAGAGCGGCGCCGCTCCACCGTGTTCCTGTCCGTGGGAGCCATTGAGGGCAGCCCCCCCAGCACGGACTTGCCCTCCCTGCAGCCCTCCCGCTCGATCGATGAGCGAATTCTGGGAGCCGGGGCCTCCACCGGCCGCGACCTGCTGCTGCCCTCCCCTGTCTCTGCTCTGAAGCCATTGGTCAGCGGCCCGAGCCTGGGGCCTTCCGGCTCCACCTTCATCCACCCACTCACTGGCAAACCCCTGGACCCCAGCTCGCCCCTGGCCCTTGCCCTGGCCGCCCGGGAGCGGGCCCTGGCCTCCCAGACGCCCTCCCGGTCCCCCACGCCTGTGCACAGCCCAGATGCTGACCGCGCGGGGCCCCTGTTTGTGGACGTTCAAGCCCGCGATGTTGAGCGAGGAGCCCTGGCCTCCCCAGCCTTCTCCCCAAGGAGCCCAGCCTGGGCCCCTGTGCCGGTGCGCAGGGAGCCAGAGAAAGCCCCCCGGGAGGAGCGGAAGTCTCCTGAGGACAAGAAGTCCATGATCCTCAGCGTTCTGGACACGTCCCAGCAGCGGCCAGCGGGCCTCATTGTTGTCCACGCCACCAGCAATGGGCAGGAGCCCAGCGGGCTGGGGGCCGAGGAGGAGCGCCCCGGCACCCCTGAGCTGGCTCCGGCGCCTGCACAGTCAGCAGTGGTGGCCGAGCCCCTGCCCAGCCCCCGGGCCCAGCCCCCTGGCAGCACCCCAAAAGACCCGGGGCAGGGCCAGGGGAGCTCCGAGGAGGAGCCGGAGCTGATCTTCGCTGTGAACCTGCCGCCCGCCCAGCTGTCCTCCAGCGATGAGGAGACCAGAGAGGAGCTGGCTCGCATTGGGCTGGTGCCACCCCCTGAAGAGTTTGCCAACGGGCTTCTGGCCACTCCGCTGCCTGGCCCAGGTCCCTCACCCACCATGGTGCCAGGCCCGGCCTCAGGAAAGCCCAGCAGTGAGCTGCCCCCGGCCCCTGAGTCTGCCGCTGACTCAGGGGTGGAGGAGGCAGACACGCGCAGCTCCAGTGACCCTCACCTGGAGACCACAAGCACCATCTCCACGGTGTCCAGCATGTCCACCCTGAGCTCCGAGAGCGGGGAGCTCACCGACACCCACACCTCCTTCGCTGACGGACACACTTTTCTACTCGAGAAGCCACCAGTGCCTCCCAAGCCCAAGCTCAAGTCCCCGCTGGGGAAGGGGCCGGTGACCTTCAGGGACCCTCTGCTGAAGCAGTCCTCGGACAGTGAGCTCATGGCCCAGCAGCACCACGCCGCCTCCGCCGGGCTGGCCTCTGCCACTGGGCCTGCTCGCCCTCGCTACCTCTTCCAGAGAAGGTCCAAGCTGTGGGGGGACCCCATGGAGAGCCGGGGGCTCCCCGGGCCTGAAGACGACAAACCAACTGTGATCAGTGAGCTCAGCTCCCGCCTGCAACAGCTGAACAAAGACACGCGCTCCCTGGGGGAGGAGCCAGTCGGCGGCCTGGGCGGCCTGCTGGACCCTTCCAAGAAGTCGCCCATCGCGGCAGCTCGGTGAGCAGGGCAGTTGGGGAGGGTCCTGTCCCATGTCCACGGGCCTCCCTGTCTTCCTCTTGGCCATCACGGTTCCCTCTGTGCCACCCCCTCCTGTCCTCCCCGCCTACCTCTCCGTCCCTCAGCCAGCCTTGCTCTGTCTGAGACAGCAGGCTCTCTCGGGGGTCTGCAGCGTCAGGCTGCTGCCCTGTCTACCTGCTGGTGCTGAGCGTGGGAGCCAGGCACCCATTAGAGGCCTGGGGTGGGTGTGAGCCCCTCCACAGCCCTCCTGGAGGCCCCCCACCTGGGGGTTCCTGCTTCGCTCTCGCTCTGGACCGAAGTTTCGGTCTGCTCTGGAGTCCCTGCCCGGCTGTTTGGCTTCCCTGGGGCCCTGGGTTCCCCCATCCCCCAGCGTGCATGTGGCTGCCCTATGGCTGGCGCCACCTTACTGCAGGTGCCTCTTGCCTGGCATCCTTTTCCTTCGGGGGCCCCGCCGACTCTGTTTTCTGCCCCAGAAACATTTCTGTCTCAGTACCACCTGAGTTCCTTCGAGTCAGACTCTTGTGTGTAACCTTGAAGGTGCATTAAGAAGCCATCCTTAGGCGGAAGTCGCGCCATCTCCCTGTGCCCTTCATCTGCCCTCGTGCCTTCTCCACACCTAACCTAGCCCTTTGTTGGTGCTGCCCTCCTACCTCCTGCCCAAGGCAGGGACTTGGAGGGGCCACATTGCCCTGGAAATGGGAGCAGGGGCTGCTCCTGCCCAGGAGCCCATTCCCAAGGCTCCGCCCCCAAGGCAGAGCACCCCCCCATGCTCCGGGGGTGCTGTTCTGCGCCCCTTAGGCCCTCCTCCCCCTTTGGGCTCCTTCCTGCCCACTTGGAAGGCAGAATTCTGAAGCAGTGAGGGGTCAGGTCTTTCTTTCAAGGGCTTGTGTGATCTGCCTTCTTCCAGTTCAGGGTTCAAAAGATCAGTGGGGCCTTGGACCCCATGGTGGTCCAGGAGTGGGACCACCCTCGTCCCTATCTCCCCTTTCCAACGCCCAGTGGGACGTGAAAGACCCTTCCCAGCAGTGCGGTGTCGAGTGTGCCCTTCGTGTGGGCGTAGTGAGCATGGCCAGTGCCTGGCTGGGAGGAGCAGCCGGATCCTCAGCCTCTGCAGGCCCAGATTTGTGGGTGGGGGGTGGGCTTTGCTGACCAGCCTTCCCCAGCCCCATCTTCTCTGCTTCTCCTCTCTGTATCCCGGTGAAAATTAAAGCCACTTAAAGTGGGCAGCACAGTGCCTGGTACCGTGCAGACTCTCAACAAACATTTGCTGAACAGACAGAAGAGTGAAGCCAAGTCCACGTGCTGTCTTGAGTGACTTGAGGTCTAGGGGGGTGGCTCAGCTCAGACCCCACAAAAGGACAGATGCGTGGCTCCGATTTCCTGGTTCTTGAGCCCAGATCTTGTCCTTCGCTGTGCTTGCCCTGTGGGACCTCGGGGTCCGTCATGGGACAGGACAGGGTCAGTCAGCTGGCCTCTCCCAACACACCCCCTTCCCCCAAACTCGCCGTCTGTCAGAGCCCTGGCTCTGGGCTGTGCTTGCTTCTTTCTTGCACATGGGGTTGGGAGGACCTAGTCTTCCCATTCTATCAGTCCCACGCCCACTGGAAAGCGAGCGTCCTTCACTCAGTAGTTCCTGAAGAATCCCAACTTCTGACTGGCTTCATGTAGCTCCCTGCTGAGCCGGGCTCTGGGGTCAGGGACACACGGCTGTCATCAGCCAGGCCTGAGTCCTGCACTGTCTTGGGAGCCTGGGTGCAGGTTCTTACCACCTAGTGAACAGGCTCTGGGAAGCGGGGTGGGGGGTCCACAGGTGCTGTTCCCAGAGGTGCAGGTGTGGCTCATGTCACTGCCCGACATGGGGAGGGTCGGGTCATGGGGCCTGGACCAGCCCTGAGCAGGTTGCCCCTGAGCCCTGTTGTCTTGGACAAGCCCCTTAAACTCGGCGAACGCCAGTCCCCCTGCTGGGAAGCAGGGCAGCAGGCAGCAGCGGCTGGAAGCACAGAGCCCAGGGCTGTGGCGTGATACCCAGCTCTCAGCCACGGTGACTCTTAGAGTCCTTGTGAGGAACGAGGGCTGGATGTTACCTGAGAGGCAGTTGCGCCATCTCAGGTCATCCTCATGGCCCTCCTGCCACTTCCAGGAGACAAAGCAGATGTTCTGAAGAGACCCATTCCCACCAGGCAGGGGCAGCTGTGTCCAACCCAAGTCCTGCTCTCTGTTTACCATCTGGGGCCTCCGTCCCCAAAACCCTTCTGGTGACGGACTCAGGGTTTAGGCCCCATCCTCCCACACAGCAGTGCCTATGTCCATTCTGTTGACGGCACTTTCTCTGAGTATGTAATCTGTGCACACATGTTCTGAAACCCATGCCCAAAAGCCTGCTCAGTGCCCCCGATAGGCCAGGCACTTGAAACCTCTCTGCCCGGCCTTCCTTCCGCATTTCCCTCAGCTCTGCTCACACTTCCTCCCTCTGCCTCATGTTCCCTTCGCGCCCTCCGAGCCAGAGACCCACCACCCTCTGAGCAGGGTGCTGGGACCACCCTGAGTCACTTCGCAGCTGGGTCCCATCACGGCTGCTCTTGTCCTACAGCCAGTGGTGGCTGCAGTCTGGCGGTCATTTCTCATTCAGTGACAAAACTTCTGCCTTTTAGAGAGACCTCCAAAGTGCGGGAAGTTCTGAAGTTCAGGGAAAGCTGTTGTCTTCACAGGACTGTTCTTGGCAGAGGCCCCAGGGCCGTGGCCATAGCCACCTGGAGGGCCTCTGTCCCCAATGCCCCATGTGCTCCAGGCCCACCTCTCTCCTCACCTGCTGATGCGCCCCGTCTGCCCTCCTCCCCACTGACAGCTCAGTCTGAGGTCTGATGTCCTGCAGTCACAAGATGCTCAGTGTGGTCTGAGGTCTTTTTGGGTGAGCTGAGCTGCCCTGTGTGTCATGGACTTGAAGCTTGGTAACTTGGGGGAACGATCAGCTCTGCTGCTTGGGGCGTTCTTTGCTTTCTGGGTAAAGCTGGAGGATGCACCACCTGGTGCCACCTCTGGAAGGTCCAGGGCCTATGGCCTTGGGGGACATTGACCCTGGGACATTGACCCACCTGCTCTGTGCTTCCGGCTTGTGGTCTGGCCGGGGACACTGAGTGCCTGTCGGCCCTGAGCCCCACACTGTGTCCAAGTTCCCCATCTGCTCTGACTCCGTTTGTTTTCCAGGCTGTGGTCTCTTCTGATCCCATGGATGGTGGGGCCTCCGTGGCCTCTCTGAGCCCACAGCAGTGCTCAGCTCTGCAGCAGCTTAGTGTCACTGTGTGACCCCCATCAGGGTTTATAGGGAGAGGCTCGTTGGGACAGAGCTTTGGAAACAAGAGTTAAAGGGTTCTTTCCTGCAGCTCCTCTCATGCCTGTGTGTGGGGGTCTCCCCCCTCGGCTTCGTCAGCGGGCCCCTTGCTGATGTCTCACAGACATCCCTGTGGCATGGGCCCCGTTCTGCCCGCGCGTCTGACAGGTCTGGAGAGAGCCCCATCTGGCCATGGCTGCCAGAGGGCCCATTTTTCGGAAGCCTGGACTGATATTGCTGTGTGCTAGCTGTGGGGGCACTGGGGCCAGGCTGTCCTCACGGGTCACATGAGGTCAGGGACATGTGCAGGTGTGTCCCTGGGGCAGCAGGAGGGGCTGCAGAGGAGGGATGCAGGGATGTTGTGGCAAGTTGAGGTGGCAGCTTTCAGCAGGCATGGGCGCTGTGACCAGAGCACATGGAGCTTATGAGCTTGTGTCCAGCCTGTGCTCCTGTTCGGGGTGGTCGCCCAAACAGGGTCCCTGACTAGCAGAGGCCTCGAGCCTCTGCCTGTCTGGCTGCAGCTCTGCTGAAGCCTGAGGCCAGCCCCAAGTTTGGACTTCTTCTTGCCTGTTGGTGCCAATGGGCCGACGAGCAGTCAAACCTGGGAGTTCCGTGCCACGTTGCTTTCGTTCGACGACATTTTTCCAGTGCATCTGTGTTCTTTGCTGCGGGGCAGGCACGGAGGGTTCAGCAGAACAGTGAGGCAGTGAGGGGAAGGTCCTGGGTGGGCCTTTAAAGCCCTGGGCTGCTGGGAGCTGGTGGCCCATCAGCTGCCAGCCGGATGGCTGCCCCCAGGCCTCCAGTATAGGAAGGACTTCGGGGGGTGGGGTGGGGAGTGTGCTGGGAGGCCCAGTAAAGCGCAGGAGAGACTGGCCAGGCTGCCTCCTGGCATTCTGAGCACATTGGCCTAGCAAACGGGGGTCAGGGGAGGCCCAACTGAGGGGGCAGCTAGGGAGGAAGGTAGAGGAAACCATGGGCAGGTCAGCAGGGGGGTCCTGCTCACAGCCTGGCAATGGCAGGACAGCGGACGAGGCCACACGTGGCTGCAGCCTAACTAGGGGACACAGCTGAGAGGGGTGATGGACAGCACTGGGTATGCAGGCATGGCTGGCAACCTGCCCTGGGGACAATGCCATGTCCCCAAACAGAAGGGAAGGAGGAGCAGACACCTGGGTCTTGGTGCCTGTGGCCAGTCCCTGGGCCCCTCTTGGCTCCTGCCTTCTCCAGCACGCTTTGGGTGGCCTTAGGAGTGTGGCTGGCCCTCTCCCTCCCCTCCAGCCTGGTGGAACATGGTTCCTCTGCCCCTCACCACTAGCCCCTCCTGCCACCAACACTGGTCTCTGCCTGGTGCCTACCTCCTGGCACCCAGCGCCTCTCCCAGGGAAGAAAGAGTCTCCTCGGGCGTCTGGAGCCTGTCTACCCCCACCCCAGGCCCCCCTGTCAGGGAGGAGGGCCCCAGTGCTGTCCAGACAGGCCTCCTGGAGCCCACACCGGCCCCAGACTCAGGCTGAGCCCACCCACTGTGAGGCGCAGTGCCTACCCTGTTCTCTCTGCCTCTGTGGGTTGGCTGTGGTCCTGCCAACTCGTCAGGATGCTTCTGTCATACCTCAGACTCCAGGTGCACCTAAACTGGCTTCCCTAAAACTTGATTTTCAGGATGGAGACAGGCAGGGTACCACCTTCTGTGGGCCCAGGGCCAGGCTGCTGTTGGGGGGGTTTGGGCGGAGCTCACAGACCACGCTCCGAGCATCATTGCAGCACTGTCCCCTCCTCTGTCTCTGTCACCGGGCACCTCTGGGCACCCACCACACCCTTGCAACGCCACTTGGTTGTCCTCCCTGCCGCTTCCCAGCTCCATGGAGATCAGGTGCGGTGAGGCAGGGGCTGCTTCTGGTTGGTGTCTGTTCCCTGGGCCAGCCCAAATATCCATGGACCTCCTCTGCATCAGGGTCAGTGGCAGGGTCTGGTCCCTTGAAGAGGCTCTGCTCAGGGTCTGAGCAGTTGGGAGGAGACTGCAGGGAGAACGGCTGAGGGGAGGGAGCCAGTGGAGGGTGAAGGAAGCAGGACCCATGGGAAGGCCTGAGCCAGGTGTCCAGGGAGAGGTACCCTGCACAGGTGGGAGGTAAAAAGAGAAAGCCTGCTTTTAGGGGAGGAAGGATGCCAAGGGCCCCCTGTGCAGTGTGGGGTGGGTACCAGTCAGGATAGCACAGGGACAGGAGCAGGGTCCAGAGCCCCACCAGGGGTGGGGAGAAGCAGGCAGGACGGGAGCTGGAGAGAGAGGACAGCAGACAGCAGAGAGCATAAGAGCACACTGAACGTCACCGGGAGCCAGGTGCCTGCTGAGCACCTGCTGCACACATGGTGTCCCAAGTGCAGCCTGTGGGTGGGTGTCTGCACCTCACAAGCTGCACAGCAGGTTGCTCAGACAAACCAGGAGCCACCCCAATCTGCCCTAATCTGGCCTCACCCCACCCCTGGCAACTGCAGACTTGCCCCCTACCATCACAGCAAGCGAGGCCCACTGCACCCGAGTCCCTCCCTCATGGGGTGCCTGGCCAGAGGTCCCCGCCCCTGGCCGCCCTCACTGTGGCAGTGGCTGTGGCCGTGCTGCTAACACTCTCTCTCACTGCTCTCTCCCGCCCATCTGCATGTGGCTGCTCTGTCTAGCTGCGCGGCGGTCCTGAGCGCCGGCTGTGTAAGTGAGCATGCTCATCCCATGCCTCTGTCCACCTGTGCGCCCGGCCACTGGCTCTCCACTCCGCTCAGCTTCATGGGGCCCCCATGCCACGGCGCCTCCTGAGGCTCCCCTGGCCCCCCCCAGGGGGTGGGGGGTGTGAGAGGGGCTTTGTCTGGAGGAGCCCCAGGCAGGCCTCCCGGCATGGCTACGCTGGCGAGGGGCTGGAGTGTCCTGCCAGCTGACGCTGGGGAGTGAGGCGCCATCCATGGCGGGGGGGGGGGGGGGGGGGGGGGGGGGGGGGGGGGTGCCTGTGCGTGCATGCTCGCACACAAGTGCTGCATCCCTGTCATGAGCAGGCCCCTGCCACTCCCGCCACTGCTGCTGCATGTGTGAGCACGCGTGGGTGTTGTCGCTGCCACCCTGTGCTGCCCTGTGCGGGGTGGCTGGGTGCCACATGTGTTGCTGCTGTGGACCTGCCCTGCATGAGCTGCTGTCCGCCCAGCCTGCCAGATGCCACGGACGTGTTCCATGCGGTGCTGCAGCCAGCCTTGGTCACCGCTCAGGCACCCCCGAAGCCAGCCCAGGTTCCTCTGGGTCTCCTGAGCAGAGCTGTTGTGAGGGGCCTGGTGAGGGTTCTGCCAGAGTCTGGCCCTGCAGGGCCTGGCGGGACCGGCAGTGCCCAGAGCCAGTCAGGGAGGGGCTGTCAGCCTCCACCTTCAGAGGCTGTTTCCTCTGGTGAGCTGGATGGCCATGGAGCCCACATGGAGCGGAGGGGCTGCTGGTTTTACTCCCGTTATTCCACTCAGTCTCGGGGTTGCCCCGCCCAGCACACCAGCAGAGCACTTTCCCACTTAGGGGCCATAAGCTAGCGGGAGTAGCCACAGGGATCCCACCCTCTTTCTTCCTCGAGGGTCCTAAGGCTGCTCACCAGCCCCAGCACCCCCTGAGCATCCTCCCGGCCACTGGCCCCGCCCCGCCCCTCCCCCACCCCGCCTGACGCCCCTCACCTGGCCTTGACCCCCTCTCCCTCCGCAGGCTCTTCAGCAGCCTCGGTGAGCTGAGCACCATCTCAGCGCAGCGCAGCCCTGGGGGCCCGGGCGGCGGGGCCTCCTACCAGGTGCGGCCCGGCGGCCGGTACCCCGTGGCGCGGCGCGCCCCGAGCCCAGTGAAGCCCGCGTCGCTGGAGCGGGTGGAGGGGCTGGGGGCGGGCGCGGGGGGCGTGGGGCGGCCCTTCGGCCTCACGCCTCCCACCATCCTCAAGTCGTCCAGCCTCTCCATCCCGCACGAGCCGAAGGAGGTGCGTTTTGTGGTGCGCAGTGTGAGCGCGCGCAGCCGCTCGCCCTCACCGTCGCCGCTGCCCTCGCCAACACCTGGCCCTGGCCCCGGGGCCCCCGGCCCACGCCGCCCCTTCCAGCAAAAGCCGCTGCAGCTTTGGAGCAAGTTCGACGTGGGCGACTGGCTGGAGAGCATCCACCTGGGCGAGCACCGCGACCGCTTCGAGGACCACGAGATTGAGGGCGCGCACCTGCCGGCCCTCACTAAGGAGGACTTCGTGGAGCTGGGCGTCACGCGCGTGGGCCACCGCATGAACATCGAGCGTGCGCTCAGGCAGCTGGACGGCAGCTGACGCCCCATTCTCACCCATGCCCCTGCCGCGCCCTGCGGGCAGGGCTCCCCCACCACCGCCCCGCCCCCCGGGCCGCGGGCTCGGCCTGCTCCCCACTGCGGTGCCCGGGCCAGGAATGTTGCATGAATCGTCCCGTCTGCTGTTGCTCGGAGACTTGCCCTGTACATTGCTTAGCGCCTTCCCCGGCCGGCGGGCAAGCCCCGTCCCAGCACACCGTCAGGAAGGGCGCAGGCCCAGAGCCTGGGGCTGGAGGGTCAGGGTGGGGTTCCCCAGCCTGTCTCCCACGCAGCTCCCAGAGACGACTCCCCAGAGTGGGGACCTGGTCCAGCATGCGAGGTCAGGACACACCTTGGTGACTGGGGGGAGGGGGGAGACATTGGGGTTCTCCGTTGGGGGCCAAGGAGCCCCTTGTCTTGCATATTTTAATCCACTCTATATTTGGAACGAGAAAAGGAACAAATATCTCTGTCCTTAATAGTTCCCTGTCCCCTCCCCCAGCCCCCGCTGGTTCCCCTGTGGCTGCCCAGTCTTCCATCTCGGCCCCTCACTGCCACGGCCACCCTACATGGGGCGGGGACGCTCCAGCTGGTCTGGGGTGGGCCAGGGTCTTGGTAGCCACCCTGGGGCCCTGCCTCAGCCTTCTCCCCTCGCTGAGCTATAGCGTGCCCCACGACCCTTCAGGTGCTGCGTGGAGGAGGGACGGCGGGCAGCCAGGCCAGCTGGGCACTAGCAAGGTCTGGTGGTCCGGGAGGCCATGGCCCTTGGGGTGGGGGGCAGGGCCCTGGCACCCACGGGCCCCCCCCCACCCGCCATCTCCCTCACAGGTCCCCTCCAGAGGGGGGTGTCGCCTCCTCCCCACACTGCTGGGCAACCACAGCAGAGAAGCCTCTGCGTCAGCCCCCAAAGCCTCCCATCCCCACCCTGTGTGTGTGCGCGCGCACGTGCGAGTGTGTGAGGCTCGGTGTGGCTGAGGGTGTTGGAGCCCGGGGTGTGCCTGTGTGGAGAGCGGTCCCGTGTGAGGGCTGCGTGCGCACCCAGCATCCCTTCCAAAGAAAGCCGGGGGCCCTCCTGCCCCGGGACCTGCCTGCCCTCCCGGAGCCTCACCAAGCCTGAGCAGGCTGCCCTGGGGAAGCCCCCTAGGGCCCTGGGCGGCAGTGCCCAACCCCGATCAGGCTCCTGGGGTGGTCCTAGGGAGGCCCTGTGGAGTCAGGCCACCGCAAGACCCCAGAGGGCGCCCCAGCTCCCCCATACTGTGACTACTCACACTCAGCGATGGCCTGTGGGGTGGGGCCTGGGGCATTTTTAAACCTGGGGTTTGGCGTCTGGACTAAGCTCCATCCACGTCACTCACAAGTTTCTGTTTATATTTCTAGCTTTTTTTAATAAAAATTTAAAAAAACCCAGAAAACACAAGTTTTCACAGCCCAGGGGCCCGGCACGCCGGTCTGTGCCCGCCCACCCTGCCCCAGCCGCTGGCGCCGCCCCTGGGCAGAGTTGCACCCAGCGCCCGCCACTGACGCCCCAGCCTGCTCCGCGGCAGTCGCTGTAACAGGCTGCCGCATACACACTCGGCCTCACACTTACCTGTGGGTTTTTGGTTCCGTTCAATTTGGGTTTTTAACTTTACAGGGTCAGTACTGCTTCGCCCCTCCTTTTGTATGGAGTTCCACCCAGGGGATTCCCCTGCTCCGGTCCTGAGGCCTCCTGACCCTGACGTTGTGATACACCCCACAGAGATCTATGTTTCTTATATTATTATTATTGATAATAATTATAATATTATGTAATAAATTTATAAGAAATGAGACTGTCCCTCCATTGCCTGCTTGAGGAGATATTGGGAGGGCAAACCTACTTTCCCCAGGGACCCCAGAGCACCACCCACGGGCCTTGACAGGAGCGTTCAGCTGCGTGCACGGGCCACTTGGGTGTCTGCACCCCATGTGTTTGCCCACTTCCATGCCCACCTGGGCAGTTTCTTGCATCTTTCTGAGTCTGGCTGGACCCCAGCCAGTGCTTCCCAAATTGGAAGCTTTCCTTCCTACTCAATGAGTGATAACTCCTGAGCTAGAAGCCCGGTTGCCCTCTGTGGGCCTGTCCCCTTTCCATCCAGTGTCCACTTTCTAACTCTGCGGCTCCTATCTGTCATCCTGTGCCCACGGTTGCTGCCCGTGTTTGGGCCTTACGTCTCCCTGAGCTGCCACCTGAGCAGCCAGCTGCCCTTGGCAGGTCCAGGGTGGCGCCGGGTGTTGGGCAGCCAGGGGCGGGAGGAGGTACAGAGGTGAGTGGGAGGATGCATCCTATGGAGAGGTGGCGACGGAAGGGTCTGGGCAGAGGGAAGCCAGGGCCTGAAGGGACGAGCTGTCACCTGGCGGGGTCGCAAGAGAGGCAGCGGGTGCAGAGCCTGGCCACACGGGGGCGGTGCAGTGTCAATGGGTCACATTCAGGTCCTGGCCCAGTGGGCGGGGCCTGCGGGAGATGTGGAGGGGGAGTGAGGGCGGGCAGCGGTGAGAGGAGTGGCGGGTTGGGGTGTTTTCCCAGAGGCCCCACGGGTGAAGGTGCCAGGTCGGGGGTGAAGAGGAAGACAGGGCGGAGGCAGTGCCTGCAAGGCGGTGGGACCTCGACAAGCCACCATCTGTCACATTTTTCTGTTTCGTTTTCAAGTTAGAAACTGGGATCATCATACGAAAGGGACCGGGAAGGAAGGCAGGAGTGGGTCCTTGGGAGGGTCTGGGTGTGGGGTGGGAGGACGTTGACTCCTGCTGGGCTGAGTGCGCTGGCACCGCCGGGCCTGGTCCCTCTGGAACGGCCCACAGCGGTGCAGGACAGGAAAGCTGGAGCAAGCAGGCAGCCCCACAGTGAGGGCATGGCCCTCAGGCTCCCCAGAGACTTGGGGGAGAAGACGAGTGTCCCCACAGGTCTGAAGCCACCCCCGTGCCTCAGAAGACAGTCGGACCCTCGAGGTGTGCAGCAGGGGACCACGTTCGAGAGGCACCGAAGCCCCAGTGCCTTCAAACTGAATCTTCCTCACTCCAAGTGGGGACTCCCTTGCCCCTTCTGGTCTCCCTCTGACCTCAGAATGTTCCAGTTCTACCCTCTCAGGGGCCCTCAGCAGCTCCCCAACGCTCTCTCCGGGGGGCCTGGATGCAAGGCAGGGCGGGCAGGGCAGGTACCTGCTCAGCAGAGGCCTCGCTGGAGAATGGGGTGGGGGAGCAGGACTGGGAAAGGTGAGATGGGAGCAGGTGGGGACCAGAAGGGGCTAGAGGTCAGGGTGAGGGCAGAGGGTGGGGACTGGACTGCTGCATCAGTGGGAGCAGAGATTCAGGGTGGGCAGGGGCAGGGGAAGGGCCGGGGGCATGTCTGGCAGGAAGGGTGTGGGAACAGAGACCTGGGGGGAGGGGCCAGGGCTGGGAGCTCCTGTGGGCCTGAGCAAGCCCCCTGCGGCCACAGGGGCCCCATGCTGTGGCCCCAGAGCCCAGGCTGTCCTGCTCACTCTCACCTGGGGACAGCACAGAGAAGGCAAAGAGCAGTCATTCTTCACTGAGAGGTTTGCTGTTTCCATTAGGGTCAATGGCAGACCAGATTAAACCCGGGTGGGCTGCATATCTGTCCCTCCACCCTTTCCTGGGGTCCAGGGGGCAGGCAGTACGTCTGGAGCCCCTCATAGAGCCAGAAGTGGGTGCTGCTCTGCAGAGTCCAGCAATTGTCTTCTGGAGTCCAGGAGCTAGGCTGTCCACCCTGTTGCTGAGTGGCCCTCAGCATTTTGTCTCGAACTCGATATCCAACATTCTGATCCATTCTTTTGGAATACGTGCAAAGTTGTGATTTACAGAAAATTGTACATGTCAACATTTGAAATAAATGGTCACCTCATGCTGGTAAAAGGTTCTGAAGGGTCTAAATGCCATATCCATCCTACACCCACCAAAATCCTGTGGAAATACCCGCACTGCCTTTTCTGTAACAGTCCACACTTTCCTGTCACGTCATGAGTTCCTGTGGCTTTTTCTTGAACTCTATTCCCAAAGCCTTTGTCGGTTCACTTATCTGGTACAATCTGACACATTTAAAATGGGTGAGCCCTGCTAACACTCACAGGTGAGCTGCAAGCTGTTCACACTCAAGATGGTGAGCACAGGATGTCCTGACCTTCCGACAGAGGAGGGTAGACTGCCTGACATAAAGGGGGAGGGAGGGAGGGAGGGAAGCAGGAAGAGAGGGAGGAAGGGAGGGAGGAAGGAAGAAAGGGAGGGAGGGAGGGAGGGAGGGAGGGGAAAGACAAGAAGAAGACCTTAGGCCTTGTGTGGGGAGCAGAGGCCTCCTGAAGTTCTCTCGGAAGGCACATGCCTGTGTGACAGATGTGCAGGTCTGGGAAGTAGGAGACCCTGTTGGCCAGGTAAGGGACCTGAGCACCCTGAGCTGAGGGAGGGAGACAGACCCTCACAGTCAGGTGGAAGAGAGGAACCTCCTGATGTGTAGGTGGCAGAGATAAAAAGGAAATCTCGGGACACAGATAGTGGGGACCTGATTTCGTTCACCCAGGGAACAACAGTCGCCTCGGAAGAAAGGGAAATGATGTAGGTCTGGACCCGAGTGGCGTCGGCGGGTTATCCTGCCACAGGCTGGGGGAAGAGGCCTCGTCACCCTCTGGGAAACGGAGATGAGATATCCTGGCTCCGTCGTCATGGGAGAGACTAGACCTTCTGACCCCCAGGGAGACATTCCCGTAGAGGAAACAGCATGGCAGCCCCTCACGATGAGGTGTGTGAGGTGGGGCCTCTGGACGCTCCTCGGAGCAATGAGACGTCTGAACCCTCACCTAGGAGAGTGGGGACGCCCAGCGCTCCGTTCTGGAAGCTAAGAGTTTGGGACACTCAAAGAGGGGAAATGAGACCCCTGATCCCTCAGAAGAAGGGGTGACTGTCAGGGATGAGTCCCCCTGACACCAGGCAGAGGATGCCCTGGGTTGTGACCCCCGGGAAGGGTGCAGAAGACCTCCCTCCACTCCAGTGGGGGCGGAGAGCTTTCTTGACCCTCAGGCAGGGACACAAGACCTCCCAACAGCCAGGAAGGGGAGAGAAAAGCTTCAGACCTCAGGGAGGTGACGAGAGAACCTCCGATTGGAGGAGGCCACGTGGTGCTCAGGGAGAGCAGATAGCAGCTCACAACATGCAGGAGGAAACCTGCAGCCTCCCTCACCTAGGGAAGGGGGACTTCCTGGCAGCAGTTGGGCGGGGGGTGGGGGGGTAACCTCTGTCAGGCCAGTATCACCGGTGAGCTCTCAGAGCCCTCATGAAGGTGAGATGAAACCCACGTGCAACCTCTTGGCTCTCAGGGAGAGAGGTGCCCAAAGGACCCTCTGGGGGTGCGGAGAAGGCCTTTGGTCCTGAGATGGAAGGAAAGAGGCACGCTCAGATTCAGGGACAGGAGATGGTAGTCGGCTGGCACTCAGGGAAGACACAGAAGACCCATGGGACATTCAGAGGAAGGAGTGCGACCCCCTGAGAGTGATCTGCGATGAGAAGGTGTGATGTCTGTCTGGTCAGAAGGTGCTCGGAGAGAGGGCTGAGGGTCCTCTGACAGCCTGAGAACCCGCCCTGCAGGACGGGAGCTCCAGAAGCTGGGGTGGGTGAGGGGCCTCTGACGCTCCGATGGGCAGCTGGACTTGACTCCTGTAGGGTAGGCATGTTTAACGCCCAGGAATGGGAGGGGACGTTTGCTGTTCTCTCTGTCTCCTGACAATCCGAAGGAAGGACACATTGTGATGTTCAGGGAAATGTGACGGGGGCTCCTGGCGACTGCAGGTTGAGAAAGGAGGCCCGAACACACGCCAGCAAAAAGCACGAGCCCTTGTGACATTCGGGGGGACCGAGGAAGGCAGCCTCGCAGCCCTAAACTGGGAAGAGTCCAAATGGCTCTTTGAAGTGGGCGGGTAACACACTCCTGGAGCAGGGGACGGAGCCATGCCACGCGGTGCTCAGGCCACTGTGCTGAGCTGACTTCCTCCACCTGCTGCCGTGGAGGAGCCGAGCTGCCCAGTTTGACTTGGGGCAGGGACTTTGGTGACAGTTTGAGGGGTAGGCAGACCCTGAACCTCCGCAAAGCTACACCCTAAGGTGAGGTGGGACTGACTGGAGAGAGGAATGAGGCTGGCTGGGCCTGGGGACTGAGGGCGGGACTGTCCAAGAGGTCAGCCCAGGGGAGCAGGGTGACCCAGTGGAGCCGGCTCCCACAGACATGACTGCGGGGGTTGGGGGAGCTCTTGGCCCTGCTGATTGGCCAGGACACCCCAGAGCTTTGTGAGGTCAGCGGGCTTCTGGGCCCGGGCAGGACGATGGCGGAGATGCTGCCAACTGCCGCTCTGCTGGTCTTGGCAGCGTCTGTAGTTGCCAGAGATAACAGCACGTGTGAGTAAGTGTCCAGGGCCTCGGCCAGGGCAGTGGTCCTTCTGAGGCACAGACTCGGCTGCCTCCATCCAGAGTCGGAGGGAAAGCCAGGGTGGGACCTTAGAAGTCCTGTGGGTCTCACAGCTCCTGGGACCCACAGCCCCAAGGTAGACCCTCCAGGGTCCCAGCAGCCTCAGCCCGAGGACCCCCGGGCCCCCCCCCCCCCGTCCACCTGTCCTGAGACAGACCCTCAGCTCCGAAGACTCTGGTGACGGGCACATCTGTGCACCCTGCCCTCATCCAAAACTCTGGACACTCAGGAGGCCCTGTCTTCTCACAGACAGGACACACCCACCTGTGGTGGCCCCACAGGGCCCTGGGCATTGTTCTGCTGCAGCTGCAGGGCCTGCAGGCCCCTCAGGCCCCCACAGCCTCCAGGGTGCCCCACAATGCCTCTCACCTGTGCCGCGGCTCCCAGAACGTCCTCAGCTTCCCCTTCAGCACACCCACAGACTCCTGGTACCCTGGCCCCTGTGCCTGTCTGCGGTCCTTCTCTTCCTGTCACCACGCAAGCCAGCCCTGCATCTACCACTGGTCATGAAGACCTCATGCTGCGCCACCCTGCACTCCACATTAGCTTTGCTCGCCCCAGGGGTCCCACACTTCTCAGGCCCGCACCAGCCTCCCAGCTGCCTGTGGCCCCTCTTTCCCCACGTGTGACGACACCCACAGGGCCCTGGACATCATGCCTCTCCCATGTCCTGGAGGCTGTGGCTTCATCACCGCCCCACAGCATGGCTCAGGTTCAAGGCTGCCCTTGTGTTCCCAGATCTCCCCCACATCACCAACCCCATGGCCCTGCCCACCGCGGAGGCACAAGGACAGGCTGTGCCTGTTCTCGGTCTGACCCCTGCCCGTGGTCTCTCCTCAGTGGTCCCTGTGGGCTGCAGTCCCGGCAAGGGACCACACGAGTCGTTGGAGGCCAGCCTGCCACACATGGGGCCTGGCCCTGGATGGTCAGCCTGCAGGTCTTCACCTACCATGACAACCGGCGGTACCATGCCTGCGGGGGCTCCTTGCTAAATGCCCAGTGGGTACTCACTGCTGCTCACTGCTTCAGGCTCAAAAGGTACATGTGGGAGCTTGTGGAGGGGGCCCTTCCAAAGGCCTCCGGTCAGGGGCATTCTCCTGGGGTCTCTGCCCGGCATCCCTGGGGCTCTGGGCCTGGCGGCGATGAGACTGTGAGTGTGCAGACCCTGAGCCCTGCCGGGGGAGGCTCTGAGGGTCGCGTCCGCAGCCAGGCACAGGGAGGACGGCCTGGCTTCCTCTGTGCCCACAGAAAAGCCCACGACTGGAGACTGGTTTTTGGAGCAAGGGAAATCGAGTACGGCAGCAACCAGCCTGTGAAGCCGCCTCTGCAGGAGAGATTCGTTGAGAAAATCATCCTTCACGAGAGCTACTCGCCCATCTTAGAGGCCAACGACATCGCTCTCTTGAAGATCACCCCTCCCATTGTCTGCAGCTCCCTCATCAGGCCTGGCTGCCTGCCCCAGTTCACGGCAGGCCCACCCCGAGTGTCCCAGTCCTGCTGGGTGACCGGCTGGGGATTCTTGAGAGAGAATGGTGAGTACAGGAGCCACTCCCGGGGAGCACTGGGGGGTCGTGCCTGGGGTGGATGCTGAGGTGGAATGGAGTGGTGGGGGCCTGGCGGAGTGGCTGTCCTGGCACGGTGCCCGGGCAGCTCCCATCACGGCCCGTTTCCAGCTGGAGAAGCTGCGGGTGGGAGCCGAGGGCCAGGCCACAGCCACGCCCGGTGAGGGAGGTGGGGCAGGCTCCAGGGTGACCCGGCATTTTGAGAGTCAGGTCAAGGCTGCCTGTCCTCGGGGTCTGGAGCCCAGGACCTGCATTCCGGAATTGGGGGGGAAAGCTCAGGCAGGGTTTTGTAGCTGTAAGCCAGTCCTTTCCCTCTCTGGGCCTCGGCTTCCCCACCTGTGAGCGGAAGGGCCAGAGCCCATGCTTCTGTCCCCACCCTGGCAGTCCTAGCCCCCACATGCATCCCACTCATCGCCGCCGCTCCAGGATGTGTCTGGACCGGCAGGGGTGTCACGGGGGCAGCAGGGCCTGGCAGTGGGGCAGGACCACACCGCGGCGGCCTCTGCGCACACCGGCAGTTGCCTGAGTTGTCACCCGGTCACATCAGAGAAGTGAGGGTGTGAGTGACACTGACTTAGTTCTCAGTGTCTCCTGTTGCTTGGTAACAGAAAATTTAGGTTTCCGAATTGAAGGCAGTTCAGCCATGTGGGATTTTAGACACCACCTTTTTTGGTAACTCCCCAAACCAGCCATTTCAGGGTTCCTCTCTGACTTGTCCTCCCCTCCCTGATGCTTGTGCCCAGTCACAAGGCCTCCACCCGACCCCCCAGAAGGGTGGCTCTGCAGGTGCCCTTGCTCTCTTTGGCTTTGGCTGACCCATGACCTGCCTCCTGGCCAGGCATCCATCTCTGACCCGCTGCTGGTGTCCGAGGCTCTGCCATGGGCGTGCCTGTGTTCTGGCCTACCCAAGGGCTGCCCTGCTCTGTGCCCCCCACATCCAACCACCGCTGCCCAGCCATGTCCAGTGTGGGGACATGCAGTCCCCCGGAGACCGATGACAGGGCTCCTGTCTGATGACACCCCCACCCCCGCCTCAACCGCACCTCACCACCAATGCTACTGTGGGCTCCCAAGGAGTGCAGGCTCCCAGCTACACCCTGAGCCTCCCGCAGACCTCTTTTCTTCCAGAATCCCTCTCAGCTTAAAGGGACTTCTGTCATTTTTGACACCCACATTTCCCTCACCCACACCCCTACCTCCAAGTCTTAAAGGGATCTCAGGCTCTGAGCCCTGGGGCGGTCCAGGCCTTCCCTTCCACCTGCTGTCTGGCACCTACAAGGCTGAGCTCCCGAGTTTGTCGCTTAAAACGGGCATTGGGGTTGAGAACACCATCCCTGTTTGAGGACCCCTGGCTCTTAACAGCAAGGCCCAGGCTTTCCCACCCCAGAGCTCGTCACCTTGGTGACTGACAGGCCCCACTGGTGGTTGGCACCTCCTTGTCATCCCACCTCCAGGGCAGGGCACTGGTATACTGTCACTGCTGCCCCCACGCAGGGCAGGGCCGGAGGGGACTGAAGGCTCGGAAGCCAGCCACGCCCCCTGCTGTGTGCCTAGCCCTGCACAGGGCTCCCTGGGCTCCTGCCTCTGGATCAGCCCAGGAGCTCGTTCCAGCCTGGCCCCTGAGCCAGGCCTCCTGCTCCCTGTCTGCATGGTGACCAGTGTCCAAACCCCCCTCCAAGGCTGTGGGGCCAGAGCAGCGGCTGCCGTCAGGGCCACTCCATCTGCGGGACCGTGTGACCCAGAGGACACAGCTGCATCGGTTGTGGGACTGTCTCCACCAGACGCAGTGCACCCTGCTCAGGACTCCCAGGCTGGCCCCTCTTTGCCCCCAGGCCCAGAGAGAGAGAGTGTCTGGGGTGTGAGGAAGCCCTGACCTGACCTGAGAGCTGTGCCTCTGTGTGGAGGCCCAGCCATGGCTCTTCTCTTCCTGTGACCTGCTCAGGAAAGATGGGGACACATGGGGAAGGGCTCGCCTGCCAGCCCGGGGGCCTGTCCACAGGGGCAGAGGGGTCCTGGCCGGGAGAGCGGGGAGGCCACCTTCCATCCAGACCCTGGGTTTGGTCCTGGAGAGGAACTCCCGGGTCTGAACCCAAGCCATATCACAGCCTGGTGTGACCTGGGTGAGGGGAGCTCCAGCCCCCTAGCAGGGGTCAGGGAGGTCACAGGGTGGCTGTGAGGACTAAGATGACATCTGTGTGGCTCATCGTGCACACCCGCTGATCTTACCAGCAGCCTCCACGAGCCACCAGCCACCACTCACACAGAGCCCTCTCCAGCCACACCCGTTCTCTCCCACGGCCTCTTGGTCCCTCATCCGGTCTCTTCCTCTGTCCTCCCTGCCTCTCTTCTGCGTGTGCAAGGACAGGCCAGGGCCTCGGGCTCTCATGGCTCTTAGGTTTGAACAGAGCTTTACAGACGATGAGCATTTGGGGAGGGAGGAGGCAGGGCTTTCCCAGACTCCGGGCATGACTTCTGTGACCACTGACCACCAAGTCACCTGTTGTAGCCCAAAAGATGTCGCCCGTGCTGCAGGAGGCCCACGTGGATGTCCTAGACCTCAGCCTGTGCAACTCGACCCTGTGGTACCGAGGCCGCATGCGTTCCACCAACGTGTGCGCAGGGTACCCCGAGGGCTATGTGGACACCTGCCAGGTAACGGTCCCCAGGTGCTGGCCCCTGTGGACCCCACTTTCTTGGGTCCCTCAACTCCACACGCTCCAGGGCCCTGCTCTGGTGACCCTTTTCCTGGTCCCATATCTACAGTCACAATGAACATGGAGGTGACCCCCACCAGCTGCCCCTGTAAAGGACCAGTCACCACAGGCAGCCTGTCTCTCACTCTAACACAGAGCCCACATCACCCAAGCACCACTCAGAGCCTTCAACTCGTGTGGGCCTGTGAAGCCACACATGGGGATGCGTGGACTCCTCCTCTTCTCTCCTCACCGCAAGGAAACCTGGGACCGTCGCTCCCTTCCCATCCGGGCTGGCCCTTCACCACAACCCCCGTGGTCCTGGGAACAGGGAGGGTGCTCAGCACAGTGTGAGTCTTGTGTCCTCCTGGCAGGGGGACAGTGGCGGGCCTCTCATGTGCAGAAGCAGCGCAGAAGACGCCTACGTGATTGTTGGAATCACAAGCTGGGGGGTGGGCTGTGCCCGAGCGAAGCGCCCTGGAGTCTACACAGCCACCTGGCCCTATCTGAACTGGATTGCTTCCAAGATCGGTTCCAAGGCCTTGGAGATGCTTCAGTCGAGCATCCCTTCCCCTCCCAGTGTTGCCACAGCCCCCGCTACAGCCTCCTCTGTCCGCCCTTCTGTCCACCCTTCTTGGTACTTTCAATACCCTTCTCAACCACCTCCTCTTCGACCACCTGCATCCCAACCCCTGCCCCGGCCCCCAGCACAAGCCCCATCCCCACCACCTCGTCCACCCCCACCTCCCCAGTCTCCTCTGCCCCCATCTCCCACTAAACCTCCCGAAGCCCCTTCTTTTGCCAAACGACTGCAGCAGCTCATAGAGACCCTGAAGGGGAAGACCCTTTTTAGCGGAAGAAGCAGCGATGATGCAGAGATCGTAGGCTTTCCAGAGCTGGCCTCGCTGTCAACAGACCCAGGGAACCTGTCACGCCTGAAAGGGAAAGAAAAAGATGAAATGAATAAATAAGTATTTCCGTAATAAGATGTTTTCTGGACTTCTTATCTGCCCCCCAACTTGACCCAAACCCATATCGACTCTACCTCCCTCCTTTACCCACCTACAGACGGGCCACTGTACAATGCACAGTGTACAGGATGTGCAGGATGTCAGGCATGTTTTTTAAACGTTGATTTCTGAAACGAACAAGTTGACCTGGGCATGTGGGCCCAGTCCGGTCCTCACTTCCCACGAAGCCTCTGTCCCTGAAATCGGTGGGAGTGGCTCCGAAGCAGCTCCTGCGGGGGCAACTGGTGGGGTGGGGGGGTGGGGGACCCTCCGCGAGGCGCACGCCATCCGAGGGAGGTGTGGAGAGCGGACCCACGAGAGGATTGTGTGTGGAGAGCAGGGTCCCCGGGCAGCCAAGCCATGAACGTCAGCCACAGTGCACAACTGCACCTGTGGCTCTAGGGGTGGATTGAACGCTGTCTGTCCAAGCTCTTTTCTGGCCTGTGGTTCAACCCTATTCCTGGATTCAAGCCAACTGGAAAAACTATTTGCCAAGGCTTTCCAGGAATTGCAGTGGGGTGCTTCTGGATACCCATGAGCTTCTGATGGTTTCCTCACCCTTTGGGAGTCCTCATTCTAGGATCATCCACGGCAAGGAATAGAACCCAGTGTAAGCTGGTTCAGTGAGAAGGGGAACTATACCGGGAGGTGTCCCATGCGTGCAGGAGGAAGGGCCGGTAGCAGACACCGAACGGCATGGGGCCTGTGGTTTTTGCCAAGTGGCTGACCCACCTGCATGCAGCCCAAATCGCTTGTGGCCATTTGCAGATTCCCGGGAAGCAGACCCTGATGGGCTCAGGCCTGCATCCCACCATGGCCAGGGCAGAAACACAATGTTCCCATGGAGTAACCCCTGGTGAGAGGAGGAAAACTCTGAGACCCTGGCTGAGCAGCTGCTGCAGGCAGCAGCCACGCTCCGTGCCCAGGAAGCTGAAGGCGGCCCATGACCCGTGCGAGGCGGTCCCAGCAGGGCAGTGTGGAGCAGGTGCAGGAGCCCCAGGCGAGGGAGGCTGAGGGGCCAGTGCCTTTCTGCCTGGGTCTGGGACTTGGGATGAGAAGTGGCCAGAGTCTTCGCTTATGGGACTCACTGTCTGCCCAGCTTCTAGCCTTCAGGAGCCCTGTGCAGAGCATTCAGAGCAGAGCTGACATCTGCAAATGCTCAGACATGGGGCTGCTGGGGAGATGCTGCTGGATAGCCTTAGGTTTACGGGCAAGGAGCACTTTGGTGTGACTTTAGTAACCCACTGTGACCCCTGAAATGCTTGGGTCACACAGGAGGGCTTGCACATTTGTCCCCACGGTAGTGACATTTGCTTAAATGAAAAAAAAAAAAAATCTATCTGCCTTGGCTAGGAGCTGGCATTGCTGAGACTGGAGCCAGCCTGATTATTCATTTCCTTGCCTTTGGACAGTCTCCTCTAAAGCTGTTTCTTAATGTCTCCACCAGGGATACAATCCTCGTACCCTGGGGCTTGACACTAGTCACCCTCTTAACACTGAGTGAAACCCAGTGTGCTGGTCACAGAGCAAGACAGAAGCCAAATTACAAGCCACATGGTCCGAAGGGCAGAAACAGTAATGGCAGCAGCTCAGAACCGGCCTGGCCCTAGCTGGCCATTCGTGAGCTGGAGCCGCTGGGGCCTGCCTGTGGGGACCCCCTCCCAGCGTTCCCAGTGCCCTCCCCAGCCCTAGGCAACCTCAGATTTGCTTTCTCTTATTGCGGATTGGTTTGCATTTCTAAGAAGGAAAATGGAGCCATACAGCCAGTACCCTTTTCCTGTCCTTTCTTTCAGTCTGCAGCGCAGGCACCCGAGACCCTGGTTTGGCAGTGTGTCAGTGCTGGTTCCTTTTTGTTGCTGGCTGTCACACTCCATGCCTGGACCACGTTTGTTTTTCTGTTTGGCTGTTGCTGGATGTTTGCTTGTTTCCGTTTGGGTTCTTACAGATACAGCAGCTGTGTGCATCCATCCCTTTTTTTTTTTTTTTTTAAGATTTTTAAAATTTATTTTTAGACAGAGGGGAAGGGAGGGAGAAAGAGAGGGAGAGAAACATCAGTGTGTGGTTGCCCTACCGGAGACCTGGACTGCAACTCAGGCATGTGCCCTAGACTGGGAATCGAATAAATGACCCTTTGGTTCATAGGCTGGCATTCAGTCCACCGAGCCACACCAGACAGGGCACATTCCTTTTATTTTTATTTTTAAATCCTTGACTGAGAAAATGTTTATAGATTTGAGAAAGAGAAGAAGTGGGGTAGGTGGGGGAGAGAGAGAGAGACAGGGAGAGAGGAACATTGATCAGCTGCATCTCACGCACTCGAACCCACAACCTTTTGCTGTACGTGACAACGCTCCAACCAATGGAGCTGCCTGGCCAGGGAAGCTGTGAGCATTTTGTACAAGTCTTTGCAGCACAAAGGCTTCCACAAGTCTTGGCTAAGGACCTGCATGTGGAATGGCTGGATCATATGGTAGGTATATGTTTAGCATTTAAAAAAACTGCCCTTTTTTTCTCCCCAAGGAGGCTGCAATATGCTCCGTCTCCAGCAGCTTGTATGCAAATTCCAGTTCCGCCAGCTCCTCACCAACTCTCAGTGTGGTCAGTCCTTTTCACTTCAGCTGCGCTGACAGGTGTGTGGTTGTTGTGTCTTATCTCTGGGTTTTCACCATGAACGAAGTGGTTTATGAACAGGTTTAAAGCATTCTGAATGACTACAGTTAAGATTCCTATCAGTGAGGTAAGAGGACAATCACTTTTGACGCTAACGAAATGGAGAGGGCACATAGGGAAACAGGGAGGTAGAGAAAAAAACACCTAAAATTAAATTTATCCAAGTGGAACTTGGATTTTCAAGCATTACTAGCACTGATGGAAAACATCTGAAAGAAACACCAACCGCAGCAATCCACGGGCAGTTTCACCTTCAAACTCCACCTGATGTCTTTGCTGATTCAATTTCATGCGCAACCTCCTTAAGAAATGGCAGGTCTGTTTCCTATATAAAGATATCCAGCCCTGGCTGCTGTGGCTCAATGGATTGAGTGCTGGCCTGTGAACCAAAGGGTCGCTGGTTTGATTCCCAGTTAGGGCCCGTGCCTGGGTTGTGGGTCAGGTCCCCAGTAGGGGTGCCTGAGAGGCAACTACACATTGATGTTTCTCTCCCTCTCTTTCTCCTTCCCTTCCCCTCTCTAAAATAAATAAATAAAATATTTTTAAAAATGCCAAAGTACCCAGTCTCTTAGAACCTCTCTGAAGTTACTGCATCCAAATAACAATGTATTTAAAATAAAATCCTAATGATTTTAGGAGAAGATGGTGGCAAGGTAGGAGGGAGCAGATTCCACTTTCCCTACACACGGGAGAAAAACCTAGCTGATCTACATAGGAACAGAACAAACAGCCACCATTACCCCAGCATACATGAAGATAGAAGACCAAAAATTGTAGAGGACATTGAAAAACCAGATGGTACAGAGAGTGCTTCAGGACAGTAAGGTCCCTGGGACCAACGCGGGGGCCAGGGCGGCTGCAGGGCTGGATCTGCCACAGGGTTCTTGGGAGAGAGCTGGGTCAATGGCTCCTTCCCTGGACAAACAAGGATTGAGCAGCATTGGGAGAGACCTGATTGCTTGAAGTCGAGGAGAGGGGGATAAGGACTAAATGGCAAACACACGGGCTGTGAGCACCCACAGAGTCTGTGGACACTGGCTGGGGAGAGTTGAGGGTTGGGCCGTGGCGGGCCCTGACCCCGATAGTCAACGGTCTGGTTGGAGAATTGGGCTGCGCGAGAGGCCAGGCCTCTGTACAGAGCGGCAGGCTTGAGTAGGAGGAATTTCTTAAAAAGAAAAAGTTAAAAAAGAGTCACTGTTTGGAGAATTCTCCTGCAGCAGCCGCTCCGGCCTCCTCCCCACCCAGCCGGCAGCGATCCTGAGGTGGCACGAAAGGCCCTGAGCAGCCCCATAGCCCTGGGAAGAGCACGCACCTGAACCTGACGGACTGGAGGCAGCCTGGCCCAGCGCACACGCCTGCAACCTGGGGAGAGTGCACTCTGAGGAAGGCCTGGATCCCACACTCAAAGCCCCACAGAGAGGCACCCGGCTAGCCCTGGGGAGAGTGCGCACCCAAACTGTGGAACTTGAAAGACCAGAGGACTGCTGGGGTACTGGGCTTGAGGCTGACTGACTGGGGATCAGGAAGGGAGAAAAGCAAAACCAATCACCCCTCAGCCTGATGAGGCCAGGAAGACTGGCAGAACCTGTCTGGCCAGATTGAAGCCAGTAAGAGGCTTTTTAGAAAAGTAATTCTTTATATTATTATCATCATTATTATTATTGTTATTATTATTATTATTTTGTCTTCCAACTTCTTTTTCCTCTCTTTCCGTCTTCCTTTCATTCCCATTTTATCTCTTCTTCCTTCCTTTTTAAAAAAAAATTCCCACAAGTCAGACAAAAAACCCCTGGAACTGTGAAAATACCAGAGTTGGACCCAAAGAGGGGTCATCCCAACTGCTGAGACAATGGGACAAATTACACTTTGCTACTACAGAGAACCTGTAAGTTATTGCATATTTGTATTATTATTTTTTTCATTATTCTTACATCTTTTATTTTAATAGTATTTTTGTATTCCTTTTCTTTCTGTTTAGTCTTCTTTGCTTGGCTGGTTATATTGTAGTGTTTCACAGATTTTCCTTGTTTTCTTCTATAGTGTATTGTTAATTTACTGTCCTTCACTTCACTTGTGTTCCATTAGCACACTACTCAAGGTCCTATACTCCCCACTCTTGTTATCCAGATCACATAGATTCTATCATAGGATTGTTGCTCCATTATTATTGTAAATAACAACTGTTCCATACAACTGTAAATACTACACAACACCCCTCCCAGAACTTAGTCAACTTCACGGTTTCCTGAACTCTGTTACTGTGGTAGTTAATTCCATCCTCTTACATACTACACCTATTTACTATCCTTTACTCTCACATTACCTCAGAATCTGACCTCCCACAAGCTCACTGCTTTCTAGATCCAACTCACAATCCTTCCCTCCCCAACAAGAGTCTTATCTTCTTTCCACCCTTTCTAAAAAGTGGCTAGTTGGGTGGAATATTGGATCAGTGAGCTGGAGGACAAAGTAGAAAAAAACACCCAGAAAGAACAAGAAAAGGAAAAGAGGCTCAGAAAGAATAAAGAGGGATTAAGATTTCGTGCAGGACAATATGAAATGTAATAATATCCACATGCCAGGAGAATAAGAGCAAGGGATAGAAAACCTCTTTGAAAAAGTAATGATGGAAAACTTCCCTAATTTGATGAGAGAAAAAGTCACACAAATCCAGAAAACTCAGAGAGTCCCAATCAAGAGGAACCCAAAGAGGCCCACTTCAAGACACATCATAATTAAAATGGCAAAATCCCAAGACAAAGAGAATCTTAAAGGCAGCAAGGGAGAAACAGGAAGTAACATACAAGGGAGCCCCGATAAGGTTAGCCGATGACTTCTCAATGGAAATGCTGCAAGCCAGAAGAGAATGGCAAGGAATATTCCAAGTAATGAGAACCAGAGGCCTGCAACCAAGGCCACTCTACCCAGCAAGCCTCTCAATCAAGATAGAAGGCCAAATAAGGAGCTTCCCAGACAAAAGGAATCTAAAAAAAGACACCTCCACCAAACCAGCTCTGCAAGAGATGCTGAACGGACTGCTTTAAGGAAAGGAAGAGAGAAAGAGAGAAACACAGGTACATAAATGCCAATGAACAAGTACCTATCAGTGATAACCTTAAATGTAAATGGATTAAATGCTCCAATCAAAAGACATAGAATAGCTGAACGGATAAGAAAGCATGACCAACACATATGCTGCCTACAAGAGACTCACCTCAGGACAAAGGACCTACACAGACTGAAAGTGAAGGGCTGGAAACAAATTTTCCAAGTAAATGGACAGGAAAAAAAGCTGGAGTAGCAATACTCATATAGACAAAATAGACTTCAAAAAAAAAAGGGCCATAAAGAGAGACCCAGAAGGTCACTTCATAATATTCAAGGGAAGAATCTACCAAGAAGACATAAACATTGTAAATATATATGCACCCAACATAGGAGCACTCAAACACATAAAGAAAATCTTGGAGGACTTCAAGAAAGATATTGACAGCAACACAATTATACTAGGAGATTTTAACACCCCACTGTTAAAAATGGACAGATATTCCAAACAAAATATCAACAAAGATATTGTGGCATTGAACAATGACTTAGATGAAATAGACTTAACTGATATATATAGAGCCTTTCATCCCAAAGAAGCTAAATACACATTCTTTTCAAATGCACATGGAATATTTTTTCTTTTTTAATATATTTTATTGATTATGTTATTACAGTTGCCCCATTTCCCCCCTTCATTCCCCTCCACCCTGTACACCCCCTCCCACCCACATTCCCCCACTTTAGTTCATGTCCATGTGTCATAAGTTCTTTAGCTTCTACATTTCCCATACTATTCTTGCTCTCCCCATCTATTTTCTCTCTACTGTCTATGCTATTTATTCTCTGTACCTTTTCCCCCTCTTTCCTCCTCCCACTCCCCTGTTGCTAACCCTCCAGAATATTTTCAAAGAGAGACCACATGATAGGACACAAAACAAGCCTCAACAAATTCAACAAAGTTAAAATCATATCAAACATTTTCTCTGACCACAAGGGACGGAAACTGGAAACCAACCCCAAGGAAAAAAACCCCAAACACTCAAAATCATGGAGATTGAATAGCATGCTATTAAACAATGAATGGGTCAAGAATGAAATTAGGGAAGAAATCAAAAAGTTTCTGGAAACACATGAAAATGAACTCACAACAACCCAAAACTTATGGGACACAGCAAAGGAAGTCCTCAGAGGGAAGTTCACAGCGCTACAGGCCTACCTAAAAAAGATAGGCCTGTTTCTTTGAACATTTCAAACAATCATCCTAACCCTACACCTACAAGAACTTGAGGAACAACAACAAAGACAGCCTAGAGCAAGTAGAAGGAAGGAAATAACTAAAATCAGAGCAGAATTAAATGACATAGAGACTAAAAGTACAATTCTAAGGATTAATGAATCCAGGAGCTGGTTCTTTGAAAAGATAAACAAAACCAAGAAGTCTTTAAGCAGGCTCATCAAGAAAAAAAGAGAGAAGACCCAAATAAACACAATCAGAAATGAAAGAGGAGAGATTACAACTGACACCACAGAAATACAAAGGATTGTAAAAAATTACTATGAAGAACTGTAGGCCAATAAATTTGAAACCCTGAGTGAAATGGACAAGCTTCTAGGAAAACATAATCTTCCAAAACTCAATAGAAGCAGAAAGCCTGAACAGACCAATAACAGCAGATGAAATTGAAGCAGTAATCAAAAAACTCCAGACACACAAAAGCCCTGGACCAAATGGTTTCACAGGAGAATTCTACAAAGCATTTAAGGAAGAACTAATAGACTATTCCAAAAAATCCAAAATGATAGAAGACTCCCAAACTCTTTTTACGAAGCCAGCATCATCCTAAACCCCAAACCAGATAAAGACACAACAAAGAAAGAACACTTCAGACCAATATCGCTGATGAACATAGACGCTAAAATCCTTAACAAAATATTGGCAAGCTGCATTTGACAATACATTAAAAAGATCATACACCCTGACCAAGTGGGATTCATCCCAGGGATGCAAAGATGGTACAATATTCACAAATCGATAAATGTAATACATCACATAAACAAAAGCAAAGACAAAAATCACATGATCATATCAATAGATGCAGGAAAAGCATTTGATAAGGGACAGCACCCATTTATGATAGAAACACTCAGTAAAGTGGGAATAGAGGGAGCATTCCTCAACATAATAAAGGCCATATATGAGAGACCTACAGCCAACATCATACTCAACGGGCAAAAACTAAAATCTTTTCCACTAAGATCAGGAACAAGACAAGGTTGTCCACTTTCATCACTTCTATTCAACATAGTATTGGAAGTTTTAGCCACAGTGATTGGACAAGGAAAGAAAATAAAAGGCATCCAAATCGGAAAGGAGGAAACAAAACTATCATTGTTTGCAGATGACATGATAGTGCACATAGAAAGTCCTACAGACTCTACCAAAAAACTGCTCGACCTAATAAATGAATTTAGCAAAACAGTGGGATACAAAGTCAACATCCAGAAATCAAAGGCATTTTTGTATACCAACAATGAAATATCAGAAGCAGAAATCAAGGAAAAAAAACATTTGATATAGCAAAAAGAAAAATAAAATACCTAGGAATAAACCTAACCAAGGAGGTAAAAGACCTGTACTCAGAAAACCACACAACACTGAAGAAAGAAATCAAGGAAGACACAAACAAATGAAAACATATACCGTGTTCATGGATTGGAAGAATTAACGTCATCAAAATGTCCATACTACCCAAAGCAATTTACAGATTCAATGCAATACTTATTAAAGTACCAATGGCATACTTCACAGACATAGAACAAACACTTCAAAAATTTATATGGAACCATAAATGACCCCAAATACCTGCTGCAATTTTGAGAAAGAAGAGCAAAGTAGGAGGGATCACAATACCTGATACCAAACTGTATTACAAGGCCATTGTAATCCAAACAGCCTGGTACTGGCATAAAAACAGGCACATAGAGCAATGGAACAGAATAGAGAGCCCAGAAATAAACCCAAGTCTCTATAGTCAATTAGTATTCGACAAAGGGGGCAGCAACATAAAATGGAGTAGAAATAGCTTCTTCAACAAATGGTGTTAGGAGAGCTGGACAGCTACATGCAAAAAAATGAAACTCAGGCACCAATTTACACCATACACAAAAATAAATTCAAGGTGGATAAAAGATTTAAATATAAGTTGTGACACCATGAAAGTCCTAGAGGAGAACATAGGCAGGAAAATCTCAGATATTTCATGCAGCAATATTTTCGCTTGTATGTCCCCTAGAGCAAGGGACATAAAGGAAACAATAAACAAATGGGATCTCATCAAAATAAAAAGCTTCTGCATGGCTAAAGAAAACAGTATTAAAATAAAAAGAGAACCAACTTTATGGGAAAACATATTTTCCAATGATACCTCAGACAAGGGTTTAATCTCCAAAATATATGAAGAACTTACATGACTCCACTCTAAGAAGACAAGCAACCCAATTAAAAACTGGGCAAAGGACTTGAACAGACACTTTTCCAAGGAGGACATACAGAGGATACAGAGACACATGAAAAGATGCTCAGTATCGCTAGCTATCAGAGAGATGCAAATTAAAACCACAATGAGATATCACTTCACACTGGTCAGAATGGCCATCATAAACAAAGCAGCAACCAACAAGTGTTGGAGAGGTTGTGGAGAAAAGGGGACCCTAGTGCACTGTTGGTGGGATTGCAGACGGTTACAACCACTATGGAAAGCAGTATGGAATTTTCTCAGAAAACTAAAAATGGATCTACCTTGGGACCCAGCAATTCCACTGCTAGGATTATATCCTAAGAACACCGAAACACTAATCCAAAAGAACCTATGCACCCCAACGTTCATAGCAGCACAATTTACAATAGCCAAGTGCTGGAAGCAACCTAGGTGCCCGTCAGTAAATGAATGGATCAAGAAACTATGGTACATTTACACAATGAAATTCTATGCAGCAGAAAGAAAGAAGGAGCTCCTACCCTTTGCAACAACATGGATGGAACTGAAAAGCAGTATGCTAAGTGGAATAAGCCAGGAAGTGAAAGACAAATATATGATCTCAGCTTTAACAGGAATCTAATCAACAAAACAAACAAACAGACAAGCAAAATATAACCAAAGACACTGAAATGGAGACCAGGCTGACAGTCACCAGAGGGGAAAGTGGAGGGAATTTCAGGGGAAGCGGGGAAGGGTTTGCAGGAACTAGTATAAAGGACACATGGACAATAACAAGGGGGGTGGAGACAGGAGGGAGGAGGGGAGGGCTGGAAGGGTGGGCTGGGATGGGGGTAAAGGGCAGAAAACTTGAACAACAATTAAAAAGAAAAAAGAAAACAAAATCCTCAAATGAGTCATCATGCCATGTGATTCTTCAAGATGAACAAAATGGTGGTCCAGTCTCAATTTGCCAGGTTAAATTAAAAATAGTATCCAAGCAGGTCTTTATTCATTGCTCTCATGCATCTATTACACAAAATATACAAAACTATACTGTGAGCTCTGTTTTTCCAGGTATGGGGCAAAATTCAGAAAGGTACTTCCAGTGCACCTCATGACATCATCTTTGTTACAACCTGAGGTTTTAAAAACAAGTGTTGGGAGGAACCTTAAAAAGCCATTCAGTATATTTCTTAATATATAAATTTTACTCTCTTAAAAATAAAAAAAGATTTCAAATAGAAGACTTCATGACGATTCCTGCCCAAGAAGTTCCCAAATCTTAACTTTTCATGTTGCCCTTTTATTGTACAACCCTTTTTCCCTTGTGTTCTATCCTCCTGGAGATGGAGAGTGGCTTGTTATCTTATTTCTCCCTTTGAGCCCTTTAGTAAAAGCCCTGATTAATAACTTAAGACTATCCAACCATGTCAACAGCTTCTTTTTCCTCTCCAGATGCTTTTTCTCCGACGTCTTATTTTATAACCTGTGTTTCATTCCCCTATGTCTCTGCTCTCTCTCTGCGGAGTTCCAGAGCCCAGCGTCACAGCTGGGACTGAGTCAGCAGAGGCGCTTGTTCTCACCTCTTGTGGCCAGGTCTCTTGTGAGTGGTCATGATGCAGGAGAGCCCTGGCTTGCTGTCTATCCACCAGCCGGTCATTGTCACTGCCACCCACAAACACAGGACGGTGGGTGACTGCTGCTTTCAGGGTGACAGGGGTGTACCCTTCCCAGGAAGCGTTTCCTGGGCCACCTTGTTGACCTTTCTAGTCCTTGTTCATGTTTGCTGCTTATTTCCAACAAATGCTTTGGTCTTGCCCCACTGATTCTTTTCTGTCCCCCAAAGGTGTAGAAAACCCCAGTTTTTATCAGCAGTTCAATGAGAATTTATTCATTTCCATGATATTGTTCATTAAGAAAAAGATAAAGAGCGAGCATGCAGAGCCCAGGAGAGAGCCCCACCAGCGCTGCATGTCTGCACCTCCCTTCTGGCCGAGCGGTCACTTCACTGTGTCAGGCACATGTGTACTCGAAGTCCAGTTCACGCTTGGTTTGTTCCCACACAAGTCAGCTTTGCCGGAATCAAAGGATCCCTCAGCCTACATATACTTCGAGAACATTTGTAATATTTCATTAATTTTATTTTTTTGTAATTGTTGTTCTTGTACAGTTTTCTGTCTATTAATCTTAATTTTGTATTTTTAAATTTTCAAGGTAGGGATCCAAGCTTCAATAAGTTTCCACTGTGACCCAGATGACCTAAACATTGCATTGTGTTAAAGCAGTCAAACAAAACTTTTCTCTTCGCACATGCTGGCCGCCACGCCCTGCTGTAGTGCGTCTCCAGAAGTTCCACACAGAAAACCGATAGGCTGTAGATGCAAAAGGACTTCTTTCCCCTTTTCTAGGAGGTGTTTCAGTGACTTCTAGTCCATTTAAAACCTGGTAATGATTCTTCAGAACGAAGTCCCTGTTGAAGTGCAGTTGGCTTCAGAATTTTGGGAGAAGCTCTGGTGGCTGACACATAAACACCGTCAGCGATTGCTGATCCACACCCCACGCCCTCCCTCTGTCCCTCATGAACCTGCCAATCATCCCCCAGGAACATGTCCCGGTACCCTGCCCCTGAAGTCCTGCTGCCACCAGTGGGTCTGAGAGAGAGTCCCTCACGGGCTCTCCCACTTCAGGATCGGGGCGTTTATCTCACAGTAGAAAAGTCTGGGTCAGGGTGTTTCTGTTCTGGTCGTAGAAGCTGCACGTGGTCACGTCCAGGAGAAAGATGTGTGCGCACAGCTGTAGGTGGTCCTGTCGGTCCCCCTGTGGGGACAAGTCTCTCCAGCCCTTCCCAGTGTCTCCTGCTGACGTCCCACGGAGACTGCTCCTCAGGGGCTGGTCCATGTGGCCCTCACTACATGGCAGCACCATGGGCCTCCCCATGGCGTCTGCGCGTCTCAGGGTTTCCTGATCACGAGGAGGCGTATTCTGAACACAGCTTCCCAATAAAACATGGGTCTTCAGGTGGGATTTGTTTTTTTTTAAGAGGAGAGAAAGAGACGGAAACATCGATGTGTAGTTGCACTGTGCACCCCCAACTGGGGGCCTAGCCCACAATCCAAGGCATGTGCCCCAACTGGGAATCGAACCTGTGACCCTTTGGCCCGCAGGTTGGCACTCAACCCACTGAGCCACACCAGCCAGGGCAGGAGGGAATTAAGGTTAAACGAGGTCCTAAGAGTGGATCCCTAACCCAGATGTTGAGACAGGGCCACCGGATGTGTGGTCTTCCAGGAAGATAGACCTCCCTCCCTCTCGGTTTGGCAGAGGCCATGTGAGCGCACAGTCAGATGGCAGCTGCCTACAAGCTAAGACAGAGGCTTCAGCGGGAACTCTGTCTCGCCAGTGCCTCAGAGCTCCCAGCCTCCGGAGCATTGAGGAACAAACACCTGCTGCAGGCCATTCGGTCGGTGGTGAGTTGTCAGTCGCCCGAGCTGGCTTGGCCCTGGAGAGCGGAAAACTGGTGTTCACGTAAGTGTGCGCATGAGCCCGTTCACTGCAGCCCTGGTCACAGCAGCCACCAGGCAGAAACGGCCCGAATGCCTGCCAACAGCAGGAGGGTACACAGATTGCTGTGTTTAAATGCACTGGACTGTTACTCAGTCGCACAAAGGAGTGAGGTGCATAATACATGGATACATCTAGAAAACATCATGCTTAGTGAAAGGCAGACACAAAAGGTGAGCTGTGGTATTATTCCATGTGTATTCAACGTCCACAAGAGAGAAATCCAGAGTCAGAATGCAGACTTGTACCAGCCAGGGGCTGAAGGGAGAAACCACTTAATGAGCAAAAGGTTTTCCTTTCAAGTGATGGAAATGTGTTTTATTTATTTCTTACAATTTATAGAGAGGGGAAAGGAGGGAAAGAAACATTGATATGTGATTGATACCACTAGTTGCCTTTTGCACAGCTCCTACTGGGAACGTGGCCTGCAACCTGGGCATGTGCCCTGACTGGGAATCAAACTCGCCGACATTTCAGTTTGCAGGCTGGTGCTCAATCCACTAAGCCACACCAGCCAGGGCTGGAAATGGTTTAGAACTAGGGGTAATAGTTGCTCAACATTGGAACTATATACATGGCATCATATTGGTTACTTTAAAATAGTTAATTTTGTTGCATAAATTCTACTTTAAGAGTTCAGGGGTGGCATTCCTTGTGTGGGTCAGGGTGAGGGCAGGATGAACTTCAAGAAGCGGGTGAATCTGAGCAGCGTCAGGGTGGTGGCAGTGGCCGGCATCCTGCCCAGCGCTCCCCCCCCCCCCCCCCCCCCCCCCCCCCCCACCGTTGCTCTGTGCTGAATTGAAGGATGGCTCATTGCTGCCCTGGTCCCATCCACCCTACTGAGAGGTTTGCCTAGGGAGGGTGTGGGAACAACTGCCTTCTCAGGCCCTGCCTCTAGGGGTCCTGAAGCGAGATGGTTCTGTGAAACCAACACTGACATTGAACGGTAGGGTGTCTGAGTCAGACCTTAGTAAGGCCATTATACCAAAAAGGACCTGTTATTTCTTGTAACCCTGGGTGGGTTTTGTTGTTTTTTCTGTGTAGCTTTTTAAAAGCCCACCTCAATAGGGTAACACATTCTTGAAAATCCCTGGTCAGGTTTAATTTCTGAAATTGAAATTGTAAGCATCATAAGGGGGAAAGAGTTTGTTCTCCCAAAACTCAGTCTTTAGAAGCCCCTGAATGGCAGTGAAATGGCCCCTGTCCCAGTACATCAGGAGTTGACGTGGGCAGCCCTGGACGCCACCTCCCTCCCGCACATGGTTGAGGTTCTTTTGTGCATTTGCCCGGTGACATCCAGACGCACAAGACACACGTGTGCTCAGTGTTCATGTGATTCCACCTTTACTGTGAGTGAGAACACAGGAAATAGACACACACAATGGAGAGAACGTAGAGTGATCAGTAAGACCCACGAGTGAGCCGCAGGCGGTGTGGAGACGTGGACGGGGCAGTGAGGGGCGCTGCGCCCATGCCAGCACTCAGGCTCCGAGGGAGCGCCTCACACTGGGCTTGGGGTTTTCAACGTCGTTCTCCTTGCAGGGTCTCTCATCCGAAATGGCACGGCACACCTCCTGGAGGCTGCTCTGGCCCTCGATGTTTACCAGCAACGACGTCTGTGCACCAAGTTTGGCACACCTGTCACCTGCTCACTGGATTTTGATGGCACACCTGTGCCTGTGACCTTGGCCAGGCACCGATGTTCTGGCTGTACCTAGAAGGGCTCCTGAAACACTTATAGCATGAATAGCTCTCTGCTTAAAACCCAGTGTTTAAAAAGGCTGGCTGGGAAACTGGAAAGGAAAAAGGATGGAACCCCCACTTTCTGCAGGGTTGGGAATGGGCAGTCAGGGATAGAAGTCACGCCCTCGGAGGACATGCAACAAACAGGCCCTGAGGTCAGTTCCAGGAGACAAAGCAGGGGCCTAAGTCTCCTTTTGTCTGACATACACACCAAGCATGCTCCCTGAGCCCCTCACAATTGACCCTGGGAAAAGGGAGCAGTCCCTCATTCTGCCTCAGGACCTGGGGCAGACCTCTTCGCTGTGTCAAGGGTGCTTGCTGGGGCTGGCCCCTCCCAGCCTGAAGTACAGGAGGGGCTCAAGGTGGAAAGGCTGGTGTCCCAGGCAGGCTGGAGAACTGCTGGGAGGGTGGGAGGGGCCTCCTTCTGGGACTCAGGGTGGGGCTGGGCTCTCAGGGCAACCATGCTGTTCCTGCTCTTGCTCTTGCTCATGCTGGTCCTCCTCCTCCTCCAGCTCCAAATCAAAGTTCTGTGGACAAGGCTGCTGGTGAGGCCTGGCCCTGTACCTGCCCACCTGCAGTGACACCTCCTGCAGCAGGGTACACCCCACAGTTGCTGTCTGCTGGAGCTGCTATATTGGCTTATGTTCTGCACCCTCCAACCAGGAGCCATTCCTGGGTCCCACTGGACACTGGCCTGACCTACCTCGAGCTCCTGCAAAACCTCATCCATGAAGTCCCGGGAATTCTGCTTATAAGACACAGCCAATCGAATCGCATCGTTGAAGAGCTGTGGGAGGTGGAGGAGGAAGGAAACCTTGGCTGTGGGTGCCAGGAACCTGGGCTCTGCCTATCTCGGACCCGCTGGCACCATCCTAGGTCCACATGACACTGCACCTGTTTCCCACCACCCTGCCTCCACGCACGGTCCACGGGCCCACCAGCCCCTCTGTCAGTAGTTACAGGGACCCTGCCTGTCATAGGCCCAGCCACTGCCCCAGGGCCCCGCCCCTGTAGTCAGCCCAGCCCTGCCCTGCGCATCCCCAGCTCGAGGGGCTGCCTCTGCTGTTTGTCATTACCTTGACAACGTTGGTGCCATCCGCAGCCGAGACAAAGTACAGGGGCAGGGAGAACTTCTTGGCAAAGCTGAAGCTTTTCTGGGTCATCTTCATGTCCGCTGCAGAGAGGAGGCAGGACACCAGACAATCACCAAGGGAAAGAGAGGGGCTGGTGGGCCAGGTCATGGCCCCTTTCCAGAGAGCAGGGTGTTTACTGGGAGGGAGGTGACAGCATGAGCCCAAGGGTGTGTCTTGGGCCCCTGGGAACCTGACACTAGAGGCAGGGAGGGCCCCACCGTCGATTTTATTGGCCACCAGGACACAAGGGATCTCCGGCCTGAACTCCCGAAGCTCCGCGTACCAGGTACCCAGGTTCCTGTAGGTGACCTTCCTCTGCACGTCAAACACCTGCAGTGAGCAGAGGAAGGCAGCTCAGGGGAGTCAAGGTGCCAGCACACCACCCAGGTGACTTGCCCCCACAGAGAGACAGGCGTGGGAGAGCAGACTGGGTGCTGCTCTGTGGGGCGGCGCCTGTGCCCACCCTCCTTGAGGACGCCTCCCAGGACCTCCAGTCCCAAGAGTGGCTTCAAAAGTCTTCATTTCTTTCTTCTTACCTGGTCACCCAATTTTATTTACCTATTTTAACAAGTTGTATCATCTTACTAATCAATAGTTTGTTACAAATTGTAAACTTTTTTCCTTAGTCTATTTTCATTGCTTAAACTGTTTTAAAGTTCCTTTGTAATAATTTTAAATGTCTCTAGAATTTCCCTTTAGTTACTATTATTTACTTTTAAATTCTAAGCTTTTGTTTAACCTTCTGTTCAGTCTGTATTTTAAACTTTTTTTAAAAAAAGATTTTATTTATTTTTTAGACAGAGAAGAGGGAGAAACATCAGGGTGTGGCTGCCTCTCATGCACCCCCTACTGGGGACCTGGCCCACAACCCAGGCCCATGCCCTGACTGGGAATCGAACCTGTGACCCTTTGGTTCACAGGCCAGCACTCAACCCACTGAACCACACCAGCCAGGGCTGTATTTTATTTTATTATTATTTTTTAGAATTTTTTAAACATTTTACTTATTTATCTTTAGAGGGGAAGGGAAGGGGAGAGGGAGGGGGAGAGAGAGAGAGAGAGAGAGAGAGAGAAACATCAATGTATGGCTGCCTCTCGTGCATCCCTTGCCAGGAACTGGCCTGCAACCCAGGCACGTGCCCTGACTGGGAATCAAACCATGATCCTTTGGTTCACAGGCCCGTACTCAATCCACTGAGCTACATCAGCCAGGGCCAGGGGTGTACTTTAAACTTAAAAGTAATTTTTTATTTTATGACTTTGTAGCTTATAATTTTATTAACTTGTTGAAACTTGCAGTTTTTACCTGTTTTAAAATGCCCTCAGAGCCCCAGCATCTAGAGTTGCTGCGGCAGGGACCCCTGAATCCCCTCCCAGCAGCTCCTCAAGGCCTGCCACCTGCTCTGTAATCAACTCAGAGGTGCAGACCACCCTGCTCACCAGTACACCGCCACCTGCTTTCACTTCTCGATCACCCAGCCCTCCGTGGGAGTAGGTGGCAGGCAGCACCCAGCACATCTGGGCCATAGGAGGTCCATCTGGCAGGTTCTTCCACAGTCCCCCAGGCCCAGTGCCAACAAATGAGCAGGTAGTCTTGAACTCCCAATAGACTTCTTATAAAGCATTCTTGTAATGGAACTTCAGTATCTGCTCCAAACCAGGCTGCCTCCTGTGATCACCACCCAACAGCCACCCTGTGCCCAAGCCTGGTGTCTGGAGCCCCCTCTGCTTGTGGTGAGTGCTGGGGATCGTCCCTCTCGGGGCTTCAGGGGGAGGGTGGAACCCCAGCTCCCTCTGGGGCTATTGGAGTCCCTCCGGTGTGGTCATTGGAGGCAGGTGCCATGCAGCAGGCTGGGGCACCCCCAGCCTCAGAAGAGGGTCCAAGAAGAGCCCCTGGAGATATGTCAGAGGCAAGAGGGGGTCACTCCCCGAGAGAATGGAGTGAGCGCAAAGCACCAAAGGCCAGTACAGAACTGACCCTGGATAGCTGGGACCTCTCCCAGCTCTCACATCTGTGATGCTGTGACTTCTGGCATGACACTGCCCTCACTGCCTCACCCTGTCACCCTCTTTGGTTTTGTCCCCTTACACAGACTAGTTAAAATTTTGGAATATTTCAAGGGCTTTTGTGCTTAAGGGATAGTAGGGCCTGAGAACAGAGCCCGGGAGTGCAGGGGCAAGCCCTAAAGGACACAGACTGACACGAATCTTCTCCCCTGTCCTGGTTCTTCCCACGGCCGAGTTGTGTCCTGTTGTGACACTGTTCCCTGGCCGCGGGCAGAGAGTGAAGGCAGAGAGTTCCCTGGCCATGGACAGAGAGTGAAGGCTGGGAGGGAGAGTCCTCTGAGCTCCAGTGTCTGCCCCAGGCACGAAAGCACCAGGTGGTGGTCATGGGAGGCCTTGGGAGCCCCCTCAGCACTGCTGGGCCCGTCCCCCCAGCCCTCAGGCCAGACCTGCCCGGAGCCTCCACCCGCCTCCCAGCTGGGCTCGTACCATGATGCAGGCATGGGCCTTGTGGTAGTAGGAGGCGTGCATGCTCTGGAAGCGCTCCTGGCCGGCCGTGTCCCAGAAGTCTGCAATGTGAACACAGCTCTGACTGCCCGACGGGCACTGGAGGGCAGAGATGCCGTGCATCTCCACGCAGGTCCCTGTGCAGAGGCACAGGGACGTGGGGACCCCACGGCGTGCAGGTGCGTGTTGTTAGCACCCAGGCAGCCCTGTGCGCCCCGCGAGGCCTGCACACCCCTGTGTGCATGTGGGCGGGTGAGAGGAGACCCGGGCCAGGGGGACGGAGGGTGCAGACAGAAAGCCCAAGAGGGAGAAGGCAGGCATCCCCCCTGCTCCACCCCACAAGATGCAGGGCTCTCTGAGGCCAACACCAGGCCGAAGTCCCTGTGGGGTGACTGCAGATGGTGGCCATGGCCGGGCAGGATGTGAGGCCTGGCCAGGGGCAGAGCTGTCGTTTTACTGACAGTCGGAACCCTTTGGGGAAGATGATACTGAGACCACACTGCTTTTTCTGCACACCAGCTAGCTTGGAACCCCAGGCCGGAGCACAGGAACGAGCCCCGTGCTGCCTCCCCCACCAGGCCTCCAGGCCCTCGGTGTCCTCCCTTCCACCCCCGTCCCCCGCCTGAGCATCAGAGGAACTGGCCTTGTCGCTCACCCACAAGCACCGTCCTGCCGTCCACCATGGCCGTGTGCTTATACAGGGTCAGGGCATAGGTGGACAGCTGCTGGGGCCGACTGCCGCCAGGTTAAGGAGTGAGGATGCACAAGGGAGGGAAGGGGGGTGGAACAGGCCTTCTCTCTCCTTGTCTTTTCCGCATTATTTAGATTTTAAATTGAAAGGATGTTGGGTGAGGGGATCAGCCTCAGGTGTTGCTGGCATCAGCTCCCAGGAAGGCGCAGCTGGCAGTGTGCCCAGCCACGTTGGTCTGGGGGACCCTGGAGCAGAATTTCACAGACTGGCTGTTGTAAACGCCATTATGTGCTTGGAAATGGCAACTTGAGCGAGACAGGTGCTCCGGGAAGAAAACCTGCATAGGCCAGCAGTGGGCCAGCTAGGACCTGTCGTTTGCCTGGGTGTGAGCCTCACGAGAACACCAGGGACAACCTTACTCGATGCTGCCAGACGCTGGGTGGGAGACCCTATGAAGCTGAGACACATAGGTGGGTGGAGGGGAGACCTGGTGGGAGGTGTGGCAAGATACACTCCGACTGCCCTTGGCTCTCAGGGGCTCACCTGGGCAGCTTGGGAAACCACCCCTGTGCCAGGTAGGTCTCCCTCCAAACCCGCAGCGCGGGACTACCTGTGGGAAGAGGGGAGCTGGCAGCTTGCATTTTATGAAACTCATTCCCACCAGAGAACTTCTAAGTACTAGGGAGCTTGAGCTTTGTGGTCAGAGAGGTTAAGTGCTCTGCACACAATTCCGGGCCTTTGGCCAGTATGACAGCCATTCTAGCACCTTCCTGATGTAAAGCAAAGCCAAGGACGAGTGAGCGCCGAACACACAGCATCAAGCACGTGCGGTTCCACGAGGGTTGGGGAGAAGCCGGTGGGATAAAGCCAGTGTTTTCCTGCCCGCCCCCCCATCTCTGGACCCTGGGGGTGCAGGGGTCAGCCTCGGGGGGGCAGGCTGGAGGGCAAGGAAGGCGCAGGGCAGGAACACGTCAGTCCTCGAAGGATACAATCCGTCCATGAGGAATCTCTCCATGAGTCTGTAAGGAGACCGTGCAGGGTGGTCAGGTGCAGCCACCAGGCCCCCCAGCTGACATCCCCTGTGTCCTCCAATTCGCTCTACAGCCACACAGGACACCCCCTTCCTGACTGCCCTGAAGGTCCCCTGCAGCCTGTCACAAGCACCGACCGACTGAAGAAAGGCCCGTTGTCTGAGCTCTGCTGTGAGTCTGCACTGGAGACTGTGGGAGCTGTGGTGAACTCCACAGACCTAAGGCAGTTTGTGTGACCAGCTGACCCTGATCCCGCCCCTGAGTGAGCGAGCCTGTGCTATCGGGCTCTTCCCCACCCCTGGGCCTGGGACTCGCTGTGACCAGTTCTCACAGCTCACAGCACACAGCTCACTGCTGCGAGCAGGAGCACCACTGTGTGGGGCTGAGGTCTGCGCCATCCACCTCTGTACACCATGGGCACCAAGGCCACCCATACTCTGCACGTGGGACACTGAGGTTGGGGGCCGTGCCCTAAGCCTGAAAGCTGATCCCTAGCATTGTGCGGGTCTTCCCAGGCCAAGGTCAGGTGTCACCTGAGCACTGTGACCTTAACCAGCACCAACCTCGCTGTCACCATGTGCTGGATTGCCACCCTGCAGGTGACACCTACTGAAACAGCAGTCTTTCCCTTACTGACTCTCTCTCAGGTAGAGAGGAATGCTCATGAAAGCAGGATTCGAATGTTTCATGTACTACTGCATCCCAGGGCCTAGGTCAAACACGTGTAGACTGTAACCACCATCCAAACACCACAGAAAAACCGGCAGCCATGCCTCCATCCCCATGAGCAAAGGCTGAGTGACGGGCTTAGACTTCCTCGCTTCTGAGACTGTGACGAGGCTCCCAACCACAGCCCCAAGCCAGTGGGGTCCAACAAGGCCAAGCGGGGAGCAGTCTCCTCCCCCCCATAGCGTCAGCTGAGACCACAGTAGTCAGGGGTGGTGGGCATGTGTGGTGCGGCCTCTCAGTGAAATAATATGATGTTCAGAATGTCCAAGTTCCAGCAGAAAACCATTCCTCATACCAAGAACCAGGAAACCCTCCAACAGGATGCAACGTCCCGGCTGGTGTGGCTCAGTAGACTGAGTGTCAGCCTGCAAACCGAAAGGTTGCTGGTTCGATTCCCAGTCAGGGCACACGCCTGGACTGTAGGGCAGGTCCCCAGCTAGGGGTGTGCGACAAGCAACCAATAGATGTTTCTCTTGTACATCGATGTTTCTCTCCTCTTTCTCCCTCCCTTCCCTTCTCTCTAAAAATTAAAAAAAAAAAAAAAGCAAAATGACAACCCGCAGGCACCACCACTGTGAGGATTCAGGTGTTAGTCATCTGACAAGGCCGCTGAAGCAGCTTCATAAAAATGTACCACTGGGCAAGGGCAGATGTGCTGGAGGGAAATGGAAATATACAATGCTTCTTCAATGGACTGTTTTTCTGCACAGGAATAGGAGACATAAGTAAGGACCCAATGATAGGAAGAATTATAGTCATTAAAATGTCCGTATTGCCCAGAGTAATCCATAGATTCAATGCAATTCCAATGAAAATACCAATGGCATTTTTCACAGGACTAAGCCAAATAATCCCACAATTTATATGGAACCACAAAACACCCCAAATAGCTACAGCAATCTTGAGAAAGAATGAAGTTGGAGGAATCACGCTACCTAATATCAAAATACCACAAGGCCATTGTAATCAAAACAGCCTGGTACTGGCATAAAAACAGATACACACACCAATGGAACAGAACAGAGAGCCCAGAAATAAACCCAAGTCTGTGTGGCTGATTAACCTGTGACAAAGGAGGCAAGACATACAGTGGGGTAAAGACCGTTTCTTCAATGAATGGTTCTGGGAAAGCCGGACAGATATACACACACAAAAATGAAAGTGGGCCACTTTCTTACTCCATATACAAAAACTAACTAAAAATGGATTAAAAACTTACATGTAAAACCTAAAACCACAAAACTCCTACAAGAAAACACAGGCAAACAAACTCTCTGACCTCATTTTGCGTAATTGTTTTTGGATGTCTCCTTGGGCAAAGGCAACAAAAGAAAAAATAAACAAATGGGACCACATCAGACTAAACCAGAGCTGCACTGGGTGCTGGGGGTGTGAACTCATGAAGACGGCCTGAAACCAGCAAAGCCTTAAGCAGGGCTGTTCAACCGTGGCCTGCATGCGGCCCAGGATAGCTATGAATGTGGCCCAACACAAAATCGTAAATTTACTTGAAACATTATGAGATTTTTTTTTTTTGTGATTACATGTCACAATGTATCTAATGTGTGGCCCAAGACAATGCTGCTTCTTCCAGTGTTGCCCAGAGATGCCCAAAGGTTGGACACCCCTGCCTTAGAGAATCATTCACAGTTACTTGAGTCCAAGGACACGTTAGCGAAAGGTAACAGCAAATCCTACGTGGTTCTGGAGCCCCTAGGAGGTCAGACCACATGAGACACCTGACGGCGGCAAGTCCACCTCATCTTTTGATGGGAGAAATGGACATGGGCCCCTGCTGGGTGAGCAACAGCTCCGCAGAGCCTCCAGTCCAGTCTCCACCTGGGGGCTCCCCCCTTGTGGATGTGGGCACCAGCATCAGGAGAATAAACCAACCTTCGCACTGAGTGTGGTCAGGCTTCCTTTTTACTGACTCTCCTTGGTCTCAGTGAGGCCCTCTAGGAAAAGGCATTTTGACCACCTGGTCTGTCACTGGTTGTGCTGGTCACACCGGTCACACATTCCTCTAGGTTTTCCCACAGCCTCCACCTTTGGTCTCTCAGTTTACAACCACTTACAGGTCTCGGTTCCCTGCCCCAGACAACTGTACCAGGGCCCACTCTGGTGCCATCTGGGTTCCCTGCTCTCCTGTCACTTCCCCAGGGCACACCTGGGCTCCCACAGGGACTACACTCAGGGCTCCCACAAAAGCTGGGCTCCTCTGCCCTGGGGTGGGGGCGCTTTCCCAATGGCCCAGACCCACTGTGGGCCTGGTCCTTCTTTCCCAATCTTCCAACATACTTGGACTTGCCAACAGCACTGTCCCCCAGGCAGATGATCTTCACACTGTCCTCAGCATCATATTTCTCCTGGTCCCACTCAAAGGGTTTGGCTGTGTCCCCCGCCATCTGCTCTTGGGTCAGCTCCAGGGAGGGGGCTTTTGTCTGTATGGACAGGGCAGAGAAGAGCGGATGAGAGGGGCCCAAGGACACATTCACATCCTTCTCTAGTCAGTGCCACTGGGCTGCCACCTGCTGAACCTCGGGCAGAAATCTCATGCTCAGCAAGATCCTCTCAGGCAGTCTACTCTGTCGTCTCCTTCCTCCAGCCGCGCTCAGTGCCACCATGCCCACTGCCCTGGGAGAGGCTGTACAAGCCTCATAACGCACAAGACTTCTTTCTCACTGTGAAACAGGGACACACAACAGTGGCCACGTCGTATGACCGGTGTGAGATACCTTCCGGCAAAGACACAGAGCTCTGGAAGTCTGAACTGTCCCCACTGAATGGCAATGACAGTCCCCCCGCCCCTGGCCAAAGAGCCTACCCGATCCTCTGGATCCTGCCTCCTGCCCCGTTCTCACACCCATTTCTGTTGTTTCTCAACCTCTTACCAGTTTCAAGTGCCGTCCTTGCTTAAGCTAAAGTGTTCCTCCACCCCGATCGATTCTCTGGGGCCGGACTTGGATGCACAACTGCTGACCACAGCTGCGCTGGGCCTGTGCCGGAGGCACACACCACGCGTGAAAACATACCCAGGAGTCCCGCACGCCCTTCCCCTGCGCGTGGCACCTGGGCAACAGCCGGTATCCTCACGCCACGGTCCCTCTGCAAACGTTGCCACGCCCGGGCCGCCTTCGAGGCAGAGCTGGCTGCCCCGGCACCACTCGCGCGCGGTCGGAGACCTGAGGCCCGGCGGCCGCAGCATCCCTGCTGCTGCGCCCGCAACCGGGGCGAGCACCGGCCGGGTCTCCGCGACGGCGCTCTGAGAGACTCTCACCAGTACTCAGGCAGCGACTCCGCCTAGCTAAGCCCCGGCGCCCCTGCCCTCGCCTCCCGCAGCCCCCCGGCAGCCAAACACGGCGCGAGGCTCGAACACCGGCAGTGGTTGCGTGCTGCTCTCCGACCCACTGGCAACTCACTCAACAGACCCTTGGGGGCAGCGGCCCAGTCTGCGGACCGCCACCCAGTCCGCCGCGCGCGCCGCCCTCCGTTCCGCCACCGCAGCGGCTGCGTCCTCTCCGGGGCAGCTGCGCACCGCGGCCGCCGCGGGCCGCCCCCTTGACCCCGCACCTACTGGGACACGCCCCAGCCGGCCCGCCCCAGGGGCTCACGCAGAGCCACACTCCCCTTCCGACTCGGCCGCGTCGCCGCAGCTGCTACGCAACCATGGAAAGACCCCGACGCGGGCTGCCCGGACGAAGGCCTGAAGGACCCCGTGAGGCGTGGCTGGCTGGCGCGGTGCCGTCGGGAGGACAGTGGGGCGGACGCCGGGCCGGCCGGCCGGCCTGGGGCTCCGAGAGGCGGGAAGCGGGCGGTGGGGGTGGCGGGCCGGGGATGAGTCAGGGCTCCCGCGCCGCAGGCCCCGTGGGGTGGCGGGACAGCGGGCCTCAGAGGTGGGGGGCGGAACCAGAGGTGAGGGCGCTGGACCCCAGGTGAGGGGGCACAACACTGCCGATTTCTGAAGTTTGCAGTTTTCTGATGAGGTGAATTGGAGCTAATATCTCTACCTGTCGACGTTTGTTGTTACCAAGAATCGAGAGGGCCACGACCCAGCCTGAATCAGCAGGGGGCCTAGCGCTCCCTGGGCCCAGCCTGCGGCGCACCTCTGGCCCAGGTGCGCGGAGCGCGAGGATGCCACGCCAGCAGAGTCCTCCCAGGGCCGAGGCTGCAGCCGAGAGCAGGGCAGAGCTACCCTGCCGGAGTTGAGCGCCCAGTGGGGCAGACAGGTGCAAATAAAATCCTGCGCTAATAACGTTCCAGAGGGCGGGGCGGGGGGGCGGGAACAGTATTTGAAGAGATAATAATGAGATTTCCACCCAAAAGACATGCAAACTCTATGATCCCAAGCAGAAAAAGTACCGCACATTTACATAAACCATAATAAATGTGTTCAACTCCAAAACCAAATGAGAAAATGTTAAAAACAGCGAAAGATAGAGATAGTGATTAATCGAGCCAAACACGGGCAGCCGCCTCGCTTGTGTGAACAGCAGAAGAGACGGACACCAGGGGGCGCCGTCTCTGAGACGCTGTGAACTCCAGACTCCGCGGGGCGGGGCGGGGAGCGTTGGGTGCGGAGGTTCTGTTAGGGCAGGCATCTGTAACTCTGGCTGCAGCCGGTCCGTGTGGCTGTGACAAGTCGGACAAAGGCAGGTGAGAGCTGGGGTCAGGTTCCGCGATGAGAGTTAAGTTGGGGTGACTGCCAGGGTTGGTTCAGGACTCGGTTTAGGGTTGGGGCTATTAGTTAGCAGTTACATGAAGACACAATGTGTGGGACTAGGCTTAGCTTCAAGGTTAGAGGTTGGATTTACAGGTTACAGGTTCCGATTTCGAGGTCAGAGGCTGGTATTTGTGGTTAGGATCATGGAACAGGTGAATGTGAAGGCTGTGGATTAGGTTTAGGGTTACAGAGTCTGTCTAGGGGTGAGGGTGGGGTGAGAAGTAGGGGGTGGAGTTAGGGTTTGGGTTCAGGGGTTAGGGTAAGGATCAAGGCAAGGGTCAAGATCGAGGTCAAGGGTCAGGGTCTGGGTTATGGTCAGAACCAGACGTTTAGAGTCAGGATAGGTCTTAAGGGTTAGGGGTTAGAGTTAGGGGTTTTAGGGCTGTGTGAGGAAAGGTGAGGAGAAGTGAAGACAGATGCATAAGGAGGGGGAGAAGCCCGCCACAGAGGCCACTAAGGGGCTGATGTGGATGGTGGAGACCAAGCAGTGCACCCGAACCCGGTGACCACATGCTGAAATGTGAGTGTCTCTGTGAGGCTCCTGCCTCACACCAGTGCCACCATGTTTGGCATCAGTGGACGTGGTTGCTCCCAGGAGAACTTCAGTCCCAGTAATGTCTCATGTACACAAGACCCACAGCATCAGCACAAAGTGCCCTAGCTCCATCACTTGGTCCCAGCTGTCCTGAGGGGCCACACATGTCCGGCACACCAGTGCTCAGGGCAGTGCACCCTAGTCGGGCACTTCCATAGAGGCCCATGCAGGCCCCAATGAGGACAGCAGGGTGGCCTTGGTGTCACCACCCAGCCCCCAGGCCCACCTCAATTTCCACACCTGCCCCCAGGGTTTTACTCTGACCCAGCTTTCCTGGAATGGTCCCTGAGACTGAGCCCCATCCTCACACCTTGATGGAGTTAAAGGGCACAAACAACTCTGGCCTGGGCCTTACTACTGTCTCCTCCTGTGCAGACCAGGCCCTGCGTTCCTGCAGGGACACCTGGCCTGATGCTGTGACTGCCCAGGGCCACCCACACGGAGGATCCCCTGCATTTACAATGTGCAACCACCTACTTCCAGAACCTTCTTTCCACCCTATGGGGAACCCCTACCCCTCAGCCGTCACTGCCCTTTTCCTTCCCTTGAGCACCTGGCAACAGCTAAAGCACTTTGCATCAGTGTGGATCTGACCCTTCTGGTCATTTTATGTAAATGGAATCGCACACTGTGTGTCCCTCTGTGACTGGCTTCTCTTGCTGAGTGTCGTGTCTTCAGGGTCCATCCTCCTTGTAGCCTGTGTCAGAGCTGTGCTCCTTGTTATGGTGGAGGGATGTTCAGTCTGTGGCTGGACCCCCTCTTGCTTGTCTGTCATCCAACTACAGACACTTGAGTTGAGCTCACCTTCGGGTTTGTGGGTCATGCAGCTGTGAACATGGGTGCGCAGAACTCTGTTCAAGTCCCTGTTCTCAGTTTTGTGGGGCGTGCACCCAGAAGTGGAAGTGCATGGTAACTTCATAGTTAATTTCTAATGAACCACCATGTTTTCTACAGCAGCTGCACCACTTTACATTTATGACTTCCTTTTCATGACTGAATAATATTGTATTCTATGCAGAGAGTACGTTTTATTTATCCACCTTTCCGTTATGTGAATAATGCATTACGAACTTCATGAACAAATTTTGTGTGGGAAACCTCTTTTGAATTTTGGGAAGTAGATAACTAGGAATGGAATTCAGTCAAAAGGTAACTATTTTTAACTTTTTGAAGACATGTTAAACTTTTACATTCCTACAGCATAAGAGTCAAACATCTCTCTGCATACTAGTCAAAACTTATCTTCAATTTCTTAATTATATTCATCCTATTGTATGTGGAGACGGACATCTCATTGTGGCTTTAATTTTCATTTTAATGATGATTATTTCCTTGGCTGGTGTAGCTCAATTAGCTGGTGTGACTGGATTGAATGCTGGCCTGCTAACCAAAGGGTGGTCGTTTTGATTCCCAGTCAGGGCACATGCCTGGGTTTCAGGCCACGTCCCCAATGGGGGCGCATGAGAGGCAACCACACATTGATGCTTCTCTCCCTCTCTTTCTCCTTCCCTTCCCCTCTCTCTAAAAATAAATAAAATCTTTAAGAAAAAAAAAAGGAAAGGAAATAATAGTGGATATTTATTATTGAGATCCACATAGTTTATTTAGACACTCTTCTTCACAAGCCTGGCACTGGGAGGACAGAAAGGTCATCATTCCAGGTTACGGGGCTTGGGTGTCCCCCTTTGGTGAACCCACCCCAGCAGGAACACGGTGGGTCACACTTAGGTCTCCCTCATTCAGGAGGAGGTGTGATGGGGTCCTCACTAATTGTTTGCCATCTCTCTGTATTGAACTCAGCTCTGGTTCTAAGGGAAGTGTGACCTCTGGGAGCTGTTAGCACCCTTGCTATGTAGATGTAGATGTTTACCCTGTTCTCACCTTGAGTCTTGCTGGACTCCCACCCATTGGATACACAGGAATTTTGTGCTCTTCGGCCATTGTGAATATTATCTGTGAATGGGTGGCCAGGAATGACCAACATTGTGCATGTCCATTATCCCATCAGGCTGTACTTTACAAACAAAAGTTTAAAGATACAATAAGTACTAATTTTGAGATGGTGCCAGTGATGTATGAAGCCCTGTGAGGCTCAGGGATAAGGAAAGTGCATTACAGAAGCTCCTGTGTTTTTGGGCTTCATGAATGCCATATGCAGACTGGGTGCACCTGTCACAGGAGAAACTTGGTTCTTTTTGCTGATGCAGTAAAGGATTACAGATGAGCAAGTGTATTATCATGCAAGCAGGGGTTATTAGTGATACATTCTAAAGAGGACAGGTCTTGCTGAGGCTGGGGGGGGGGGCGGTTAAAGGCAAGAGCTTGGGTGGCAAGAGCACCAGGTCCTTTGTCCTGAGGACTTACATAGTTGGTGGGATGTGGGCAAAGAACCTACATATTGATTGATGGGCAAAATAGTGTCAGCTTCCATGGGGGACATGACTACCCAAACTTAGGTATGTGTATGGGGGTTGCTAGCCCAAATCCTTATCTCCCTTCAGACCCCACTTGGCCATCTTGTAAAATAGATATATGACAGGAGATAGTTAAAGTTGAGGCAGTTACCCAAAGTTACCAATGGGCTCTTTCTGTAAGCACTAGGGACCCTCTTATAAAACAGATAGTGGCCAGAGGTAATTAGCCAAATTTGTCTTATGGGCCCTTTCCTTTAGTGCTGCGGGCCCCTCCCATCTTCTAGGCCTTGGGATGAATACAGTTTGAAAGCCTTTCTTTCCCAGATGGTGGAAATGATACCTAGACTTCCAACATGTTAGCATGGTGTTTCTTGTGATGCTGGAGCATCTGGCAATAGAACTGGATGAAGTTCAGAACTGCTGAGTTAGTGGGTGAGACATGTCTTCCTTGTCCTCCCTGCCTTGGCTTACCATCTATCCTAACACACCAATGCAGGCTGGTGCTGCTTCCAGTGTCAGTTCTCAGCAAGGGGTTGGCTAGGGTCTTGTTTCACAGGTCACTCTCAGTACCACCTGCCTGTGTTGAGGAGGCTCTGAGGGTGCGCAGGGTCAGTGGGGGGGTGGTCACCCGGAGGGAAGTGCACCCCCTACCTCAGGCCTACTTCTCAGGGCAGCTGAGTCTATGTGGGCAAAGCAGTGGTGTCTGCTCAAAGGCTGAGTTTGGCAACAGACCCCCACCCTGTCCTTATCTTCCTTTGTCCAGCACTAGAGACCCAGAAGACATAGGCACTGAAGGCTGTTCAACAGGACTTGCAATCTCAGTGATTCTCTTGCTAGATTCTGTCTGTGCTGAGTCAACTTTGAATGTCAAACCGAAAGGCTGGAGTTCCCATTTCCGTTGTACAGACTAGGAAGCAGGCAGAGAGAAATTGAGAATTTTGTCTTAGGTCACACAGCTGGAGGAGAAAGAGCTGAGACTCACACCCACTGTGGACTGATGTGGAATCTCTATACTGTGCACCAGGAAATGCTGACCCTGAAGGGGCAGCAAGGAAAGTGAGGAAGACCAGGTACCCAGCCTGAGCCAGGCTCACGTCCGTGCACAAGCATACATCCCTCCCTGCCATTCACCTCTGAGGCTCCAGAGGTTGTAGGAAACTAGAAGAGCCAAGAGAAGCCAAGGGAGGAGGTGCAGGGAGCTGAGTAGGAGAAAAAGCTCCCTTCCCAGTGATGTGGAACTGGCACCTGGGGTCCACACATTATGGATGAGATTAGAGACAAATTCACACAGACTACTGAGCCCTGTGGAGGAAAACGGACGGACTAGCCACTCTCAAGGGGAGGGTGCCCTGACCCTTGCCTTGACAGGCTTTTATTGCTTTTCTGGGCACATTACATGATGGTCATTTACTATGCAGAGGCTCACTTTAGGTAGTTACCTTTTACAGAAAACAAAGGAGGGAATGCCGCTAATCATATCACAGAAGGATATTTGCAAATACAAAGGGAAATGCAAAGTGGTTAAACTGGTTACACAGGTCCTTGGAAGGTTTAACATAGATTTTAGGAAGTTATGTTAAAGATATGCAGTAAATGTTTGCTGCCTCAATTCAGGGTGAGGGAGTTTTAGCAAGAAGCAAACCTCAAAGTGGCCTAGGTACAATGCAGGCCTGATTCCCCATGGGAGAATCTATCCATGGGTGCGAGTCCTGTCTGGGCCCATGCCACGCAGAACACTCTCATATATCCCAGGAGTCTGGGGAATTCCCTTCCCTGATGAGTCTGTCTCAAATCCCTCCCTGGGCAGTAACCAAAGTAGACTGACTCCAGATTCACACATCTGCAGGAGTTCAATTTCTGTGGCTGAGAGTATGAGTTCTTTATGGCTCTTCAGGAACCCTCTGCTTTCAGTGATGGGGAGAATGAGGGATGTGTATGGAGACAAAACATCTTAAAATAGGTCAAAAAACCATGAAGGAGATTGATGCTGACATCCCTGTATCATTTATGGAACTGTTTGTCCATCTCATCTCTTGTCATGAAACTAGAGGGTTTGTTTAACCAGTTACTTCTGTACAAATTACAATCTTGGGGAGAGTAAGGGGCCATCGACTTCCTATGGCTGTTGATATGTGACTTCATGCTAATGACTCATTCAGTCCACCTGCAAACATAGGGCTTCTCCCCTGAGTGTGTCATCTGGTGTCTGATGAGAATTGACTTCTGTATAAAGCCTCGCCCACATTCCCTGCAAACATAGGGCTTCTCCCCTGAGTGTGTCCTCTGGTGTGTGATGAGATTTGACTGCTGTGTAAAGCCTCGCCCACACTCCCTGCAAACATAGGGCTTTTCCCCTGAGTGTGTCCTCTGGTGTGTGATGAGACATGACTGCTGTGTAAAGCCTCGCCCACACTCCCTGCAAACATAGGGCTTTTCCCCTGAGTGTGTCCTCTGGTGTGTGATGAGATTTGACCGCTGTGTAAAGCCTCTCCCGCACTCCTCACAAGCATAGGGCTTCTCCCCTGAGTGTGTCCTCTGGTGTATGATGAGAGCTGACTTCCAGGTATAGCCTCTCCCGCACTCCTCGCAAGCATAGGGCTTCTCCCCTGAGTGTGTCCTCTGGTGTATGATGAGAGCTGACTTCCAGGTATAGCCTCTCCCGCACTCCTTGCAAACATAGGGCTTCTCCCCTGCGTGTGTCCTCTGGTGTGTGATGAGACCTGACTTC